>PVLD010005718.1:0-108736 GCA_004027595.1 Dinomys branickii
CTATGTTGGTTTCTTTTATTCTCTTTAAAATAAAAGTCTGTTGATCACTAATGTGTAAAACTTTTACATTTAAACATTGAATTTCTGGTTACATGATCACCTTCACATTTATATTGTTGCACTAGGGTTTTTATCACTTTGTAACAAATTATCACAATTTTAACAGCTTTAGACAATATTAATTAATTGTTACTTAGCTCTCTCATAAAAGATCTGGGTTAGCTATGCTGATTTTTTTCTCTAAGTTTTACAAATATTAAAGTCTAGGCCAGCCGAACTCTTATTGGCAGACGCTACGATAAATTAACTTCCAAAATCATTCACGTTATTGGCAGAATCCGCTCCTGTGGTTGTGGGACTTCAGTCCCATGCCCCCGATGGGTGTTGAAGATCCCTCGAAGGCCTATGTGTTAAAGAACTGGTCCAAAGGATGGAATGGCTGGGACATAGACCTTTTAAGGGATGGTTTTTAGTGTGAGTTTCTTAGATCACTGGGGCTGTATTCAAAAGGAATTGAGGGACCCTGCTTACCTCTCTCCCTGTGCTTGGTGGAGATAGGAGCATTTGTTCCGATATATTCTTCTCATCATTCCTGGCTGCTGCTTTAACCACAGCTGAGCCAATGCTAACACCTTTGAATCTCAGAAGCATGAACTAAATAAAGCTTTTCTCTCCATAAGTTAGCTTCCTTAGGTTATTTCATTATAGTAACAGGGAGCTAACTAATGCATCTCTGTTTCCTTACTGGTGAAGGGCAGGGAGGTACCCTGATTTCCCTAGAGCTCTCTCGAGTTCTTGCCCATGGCTCTGATCTCAGAGCCAATAAAGGTCTTCCTTCCCGGGCTTGCAAGCTTTGACTTCTTTTGCTATAATCCTTCTGCCTTTGCTCAAGAAAGTTCTTTGTTTTTAATTGCATTGCTGATTACAATGAACCCTCTGAGATAATCCACAATAATCTCCTAGTTAAGGTCTGTGCCCTTAATGCTGTGTATGAAGACTTACAACTCCACATTTAATTTTCTTATTATATACAATTAAAATACTCACAGATATCACTAGGGGGCCATCCCGCCTACCTGATTCATTTCTAGGCTTTTGTGAGCTAAAATAAACAGAAATCAGAGCTAAGCATGCATGGCTTACTCCAGCTACTACTGCTATTGCAGAATTTCCCAGCTTCTGCTCTAACATGGCACAAACTCCAGAAACAGCTTATATCAGAATATTTATAGACATTCTCTTGGCTTCTTTCTTTTTCTTCCTTTTATGTCAGTCCATTTATCAAAGTTGGGGTCTTTGCTATCTATGAAAATGTGCTTTTGTCAAAGCTTTCCAATAATAATAAATCAGTTGTCAGTATGAGCTTGTTTTGAGCTAAAGAACACATAACATTGGCATGCATATTTGAGGTCACGCCATCACTTGAAAGCCAAAGTGTGTGGAAAAATCAGTGAATATTGTTCTCTAATTTCTGCCACTCCTTCTCCACTGATTGTGTCACATGAAAAACAATTCAACTACAGAGAATGAGGTTAATATATACTAAAAGTTACCAGGGTTTGTAAGACAGAGGAATTGCTGTTTACTCAAAACTCCTTGGAAGATGTAATTCTATAAAATCCCTTATACAGTTTCTAATGCTTCTCTGCTTTTTATCAGGAATCTCTGTGAGAGTAGACACTCAGAACTATGCTTCTGATATGTATTATATGAAGGAAATCTTTATTTCCAATAGAATATTTATTTTTTTTATTTTAGCAATAGAATATTTAAAGATATTAAGTTTTATAAAAATTTTAGGGAATTATATTTAGGTTATATGATTACAGATTTGCATTTGGTACAACCACATATTTTACTGTTGTTTTGTTTTATTTAGAACAACTTATTTGAGCAGAATTCAGGCTTGAGTCTTTCTGTCTTCTCCAAACTTACACAGTTTTTCTCATTTTAAAGTATTTACATCGTCATGTGTTATTTTCTTTTTGTTTTAGAGAAAAAATGGAAGCACAGGCCATAATTCATAGTAATTTAGAATAATTCCACAAGGGAAAAAGTCTATTTTTATGGGTCTTTTTTGACTTACTTTTGTTTTAATTTCTCTAGAAAAAGAAGAAATTTTCTCTGTAACCCTAGACTCTGTGGTGTCAGAGGCTGGAAGAATATTTAAGATGCCTAGCTTACAAAAATACTATTTCTGCAATAAAATAGTGCTGTGCTGTGTGTAGGGACCACCTTATGACTCAAGCAGAGATTATGCCTTTTGAGATCTGGTTTGCAGTGCAAAGAGATACCTGGTCTCTAACCCCCACCTCCCTTCCAAATTATGATCTGTGCAGGAAGGTGCAAAATAGGACCTGTTTTTAGGTCTCAGCAGATGATGCAGCTTTTGCCTTCTGCAGATCTCCTACCAGACAGTGTGAGGAAGTACTCTATGGTGCCTAAAGAAAAGTAAAGATCTGATTTTAGGATTATAACAGCCACCTGTTTTTTCTGTCCTCTCTTGGTTCCGTGAAGTCACTCATGTTTCTGTATCACACTATGAGATTTGAATTACTTCTTAGCCGCTACTTGGGGCAGCTCCACAACCCTCACACAATAATCATCTTCCTCTTAGAAATCCCCAGCCCCTTGGGCTGGAGGTACAGCTCAGTGGGCTAAGTGCTTGCCGCTGAGCACTAGGGCCCTGAGTTCGATCCCCGGTCCCGGAAAAAAAAAAAAAAAGAAACCCCAGCCCCCCAAAGCCCTGCTAAACCATGTGATAGATGAGATGTTTTCTCTAAATATCGTCACATATGAAATAGAGAGATACGAGAGCCTCCTAAAAACTGCTCAGCCTGGCTTCCTCCCAGTAAACTCTACCCGTTATGCATGGAAATTTGAATACCGAGGTGTAATTATCAAGTAGGGGTAGGCTTTTTATGAAGTGTTGGCTTTAGAACGGACCTTAGTGATCACTAAAACTCTGTTGGCTACACCACTGGCCGGGACTCGGTCATCCTATTTTATTCCATTTTTTTCTTTTTCACAATAAAAATTAGTATTTCTGTCTTTAGAGTCTTCCCATGCATAATAAGTGAGGATATATTTCTAAATTATCTTCAATATCACCTCCTATAACACAAATGTTAGCTTCCTTCCTGCCATTCTTTCTTCATCATTTTCATGTTTACGTCCTATTTTTCACCCTTTCTTCTGGGCAAGGAGTCGTATTGTATGTGACTCATTTCACCCGCCATGAATCAAGTTCCAAGTTGATCATCAGTTGTTCCTGTAAGTCCAAGTCCTAGGCCCAGAATATTGAATTCTTCTTTAGTGTGAAATGTTCCTTAATTTTTAAAAAAGTTCCTGCTTCCAACCCAAATACAAAAAATGTTGTATTTTTAAGTCCTTCAGGATGAATTTAATTTGGCATTCAGCTTGATGGTTTGATCACTAAGGTTTATTTAAAATCTTTCACATTCTCGTACCTCTTTTTAAAAATCTATTGAAACTCATCATATGTACCTGTGTGGAGGACTTCATTCAAGAGAAGTGACTCTCATCAAATGCCCCAGACAGCTAGAAAAATAAGGGATCCTCTTAGTACCCAAATCGGCTACTCCAGCAAGTAAAATTACACTGGCATTGCCATTTGAAATCTATAAATATTTTATTCATTACTCATTTAATCTTTTCAGCAGCCCTTTAAAATTCCTGGAAAAAGACATTTATCCTTAACTTGCACAAGAGGAGATGGAGACCGAAAGAAGTCAGGTGGCCAGGTGGAAGTCTGATGGTCAGTGCTCAAGCTTGGCTAAAGGTAGAGCCCCAGCTCCCCCTGCCATGACACAGAACCACCCAAGTCTCCTTACCCCACATGCAGATCGCGTTGCTCTCATCCTTGCTGCCACTTCGTTATTATTATTTTCAAACAGGACGAAGGGTTCTTTATTGCTTTGCTGTTGCTTGAGGTTCACAATATGGAACTTTGAACTCGATCCTGCAACATGCAAACTATTTCATTTCATATTCCTGATTGTATTTGTGCATGAATTAGAGTGCAAATCTTAGTGTAGTTTACATTTTTATAAATTGTTACTTTATTAGCATTTTGATGGCTTAACAACTTCTCTGTGAAAGCAAATGGCAGAGGTTGTACCAAGATTCCAACTAATCTAATGACATTAGAAATATTAAGAAGCACAGTCTAAGGTGATACTTAAATCATTGACTTGTAAATATGCACAAAGGTAGCTGAACAAGGTATTTTAAAACATAAATTAGAAAACAATTTGTTTTCAATAATTCTTGACTGATAAGTATAGTAATGGAATGCTACATGATTAATTCAGATAGGATATATAGTACCCATGCTCTGATCACATCAGTTAAGGCAGTTTCACGTGTTAGTTTCATATTTCTGTTACAGAATCTCAATTCAAAACATGAAATAACTACAAAGTTTCAATTACTTATTTGAAAAACATGGAGCTTAAATCTTCTCAGAGTGGCTATACTCATTTCCCTAAAATCGCACTGCTAGTTAATGGTAAAGTAACAAGAAAACTCATGTAGCCTGTCTCTGACTCTGAGTCTAGTGCTTTCTTCATAACTGCAGGACCTTTATCATGAATGTCAAGAATCCCATGAGAAAAAAAAATGTGTATCTCGGAAAATATGAAACTACACTTAATTTTAACAGGATAAGAAAGTCCTCATTTTATTTGCATTTCACCATTTATCTGAAGTTAGACTGCCATTCTTTTACCAATTTGGTTTCAAACCTTGTCTAGTATCTCCTTCAGTGCTCACCAGTTGCAAAATTATCAAAGAAAAAACAGAAATGCACTTGGCATCTGAGCAGTGTATTTCAAATAAGAAAGCCTGGCATTCCTTCTCACGTACAGTAGTATAATAGCCAAGATGATGAGATAACTGTCAGAAGCCAATGGGGATTTTGAATTGAGATTTATTCTGGGAAGGCCTAACTATGATCTTATAATGCTCTCAAAATCAGGAGTGTCTTATGAGTGATCACAGCCTGAGACTGGCTTTGAATGATCTCACCAAGAATTTCAAACAGACTGATTTCTTTTAGTGCTTACTCATGTCCTGTGGCGATTAAGAGATTGTTGAAAAGAAAAGGTTTGTCTCCTTGACAGATGGTGGGTTATTGTGGAAGATTTTTTTTGTCTTTGTGGAGTTGTACCTTAAATTGTACATTGCATGCTAACATTCAGGACTGGGAAGGTACTAATGGCCCTCCATGTTTCAATTTTGTACCATAAAATTGAAGTTGCTGGCAAAATGCATAGCATCACTAACTATGAGCTTCGGGGCTTTCACGATCTCTTAGGATTTTATATTTGAAGATCTTTCAATAAAAGATAATAGTGTGACCGTTCCATTAGATAATAAGCATGGCCGTAAGGCTCCTGAACAGGTAGGTTTCTATTTAAATGCTAATTATTATCATTATAAACCATTTGGGAAGCAACTAAGTGTGAATTCCCTGAGATAAAAACATTTCTATCTAAATGGTGGGATAATCATTGTGGGCAAAATTTGTTGACTCTTGTAGGTATTGACCTAGGAGAATCCTCAATTAGAAAATTTCTCAGTACAAATATAATGAGGGGGGGCCTAGTGAGTAATAAGTTATATGATATGTCCCAAAAACAGACAGCCCCCAACATGGTTACCTGCCACCTGCTTGTCCAGAAACAACAGTCTTAAAAACTTGTGACTCCATGTGAAATTCTGCTAATTCATTTTTTCAGTAAACCTTCCTTGATTGAATTTTTATTTCTTGCACCGAATATAGAGAAATGTGGATAAAAATAATGACTTCTCTGTAAAAGTCAGCAGCTAGATAAACAATGGAAGCATATAATTATAAAACGAAATGAAAGAAGAGCATAAGCAATACCAATAAAGTACAGAAGGTTTAACAATAAAATGCCAGGGAAGTGAGCATTAGAGAAAAGGAAGAAATAGAGAGTGTGGATTTGCATCTGTCCTGAACAGGTGAACAAAATTTGGACAGATAAGGGAACATGGGGAAAGGGGAGACAGGGTCTTCCAATATGAGAGAGTTAGGAAAATTAGAAAGCTCTTTCTTGTTCATGTCTATATACCGCTTGAATGTGCTCTTATTAATGGATGGTACCTCACTCCGTTAATTTACCAAAGTCAACAATAACACAAGTAGATGAGGCAAGGGGAGGTGGCATCATTTGCATCTTCTTTGATTTCCTGTCTGTAAGCACTTAAATGTTCAATGTTCCACGTCTTTGAAGAATAAATTTAAAAGTACATGGATTCTTTTTCCCTCCACATATCCAAATAAGACAGTAAATCTCTGCCTCTCTCTGTAGATGTCTGACAGAAGTAGAAGGGACACTGTCATTGTTTTCTTTCCACTCCCTTTGCTATGTTCACCAATCAGAATTTCTACCTTTCTTATCCGTTACAATGGTTTGACCACATGATTCCATTACTTTATGACCTCAGATCTTTACTGAGGGCACGGTTTATACCATTTTGGGTCACATGCAGTCTTCATCTTCTGTTCTACAAAAATGTGAGTTCTCAAAGATCCAGCATGAAAATGTAGATAATTCAGGAAAAAATGATCAAGATAGATAGAAAAACAATTCAATACATCTGTTGTAACAGTAATGGCAGATCAACAATGCCTCCTTGATGAACAGGCAGGACAGCAACATATTCGCCCACCTCTCTATGCATTTATTCTTTCATATGAGAGCCATTCATTTAAACACATGTTTAACCTGTGCCAGGCCCTGTGCAGGCAGAGAAAGAAGTAAGACAGGCTTTTCTAAGAGCCATTTAAATAGTTAAGGAGTACATCGTTTACATTTGTAATTGTCTGAAATCTGGGGGAAAGTCCTGGTTCTTAGTATGAAATAGTCACTGGAACATGTGCTTCTTTTTTCTAGTCTGTTCTTTTTCTAGTCTTTTTTCTTTTCTAGTCTTTTCACTTATAATCACCCAAATACATTTACAGCACAAAATACATTTCATACGTCACTTAAACAATGCTGAGCTATAATTTTCTGATGATTATAATGAAGTGGTTACAGTACAGTCACTTTTTTCCTAAATTTCAAGAATATTATAAATTCTGATTTATTAATGTTCAAGGATTAACTGACAGCCTCTGTTGAAATGTCTTTAGTGCTAAGTATATGTGTCATTTAATGAAACTGGAAAAAATCTTTAACAAATTTTTTTAATTGTAGGCTCTCTAAGTTCTATATAAAAACACTGAAAGCTTTGTCTAATTTGAATGCAAACAAGCACCAAAAATTATATTATATGTTAAGATCCTGTATTCCACAGCATATTTTTATTGTGCATCTAATAATTGGACTATTCAGTGCTACTTCCTGAAAATACTCAGGATGTCTTTAAAAGGCACAGAGAAAAATGTATCAAGTTATAACAATATATAGATTTCGATGAAGCCAGTTAAAATCAATAAAAGCTGTGTGATTGCAGTTGATTTAAATTCAGTATATTTAGTCTGCTTTAAGATACATAATATACATTGGATTTCTTAACAGTGAACATATCTTGTTGATTGGCTATTTGCTATGTGATTGTGGGATGGGGATATTCTATAACTTTATGCCTCATCAAAATCCACTAAAAAATTAATGGGTCATCAAGTGCATACAGAGTAATGATTTTATAATTGAGCTGTTTTGCTTATTAGTGTTGCAGCAACTGAATTAATCACACTTTCAAAGTCCTTTGAAATTTGTACTTGAAAATATTTTGACCACATATAACATCCTATGCTGATTATTTTATAATTTTGATTACACAATAAGAAATATATTGTACATTTCCTCTAACATTTTTATTTTGGCATTGTGTGGAAAAAGTCTAATAGCATTTCACTAAAAAGTAAGATACACCTAGAATTTTATTTGAAAAATTTATGATAATAAAATAAATATCAGACCCTCTGTCTCATATACTGGTCTTAGCTCTTTTCCTGATTATATTTTGGATTGTTAGTCTGCTTATGAGCTGGCACCAAGTAGCGGGATGATGACTTTTGAGTGGTGCGGTAGTGATGATGGACTGTCAGTTTAAGATTGGATTGGGCCTCTGCCCAGGGAGGTGGTGGGCACACTTCTGGACATATCTGTGTGGGTCATGGCGGCACGGGCATGGCCTGGGGTCTCAGTCTGGCCCCTCACCCCAGTCTCTGGAATTGCTTCCTCTCCTGCTTCCTTGTTGCCTTGAACTAAGCAGCTTCCTCCACTGTACCCTCCCCATGGTTTTTATTCCTGAGAGCCAGTGGACCATGGACTGAACTCCCTCAAAATATGAGCTAAATTAGATTTCTCCTCACTTGAGTTGTAGGTGTTAGGTGTTAGAGAAAGCTAACACAAGCAGTGAATGCTTTTCCGTGGGTCCGTCCCCATTACCACCCTGTAATGGCCATGTTTGCACTCTTGTACACTAACAAAGGGAAATTAAACTTAGTTAAAAATATTGTTTGTGAAAAAATTGCTTGTTATAAGACACATGTTATATTGCTACAAAGGATCTAAGCTAAACAGTAAGAGCTTGGTTATGTCACTACACTGTATATAAATACTCTGACTACAGAGATATGTATTTTATTGGCTGTTAAAGTAATGGCTTGGAATGCTTTTTTCTTTTTAGTGTCCTTGATTTCATTGCCTGGTAAATGCCTGGTAAATATCTGCTTACATTTTAAAAATTATTTTTGTGAAAATCTTTGTTATTGAAAAATGGCCTATAGGACAATCAATAGTGTAATAATTACTGTCTTACTGATTTTTGGCTATTATACTTTTTTTTACTTTATTCATTTACTTTTTAAAAATTTCTTTTGCCAGGCTACTTCATAAAAATGGGCTCTTCCCACTGAACTATATCCCCATCCTTTTAAAATAATTTTATTTTGAGATAGGGTTTCACTAATTTCCCCAGCAGAATTCAAGTTTTTATTCCTCCTGCCTCAACCTCCAGATGCTGGAATGATCTTTTTATATTACCTTGCTGTTTCCTTTTCTTAAATATCTTTTGAATACAGACTAAACTTTTCTTTTCCCAGTGATTTGAGCAATGTACTTTCTATTCTGGTTGTAGTTTTTGGTGGTCTTTTTATATCTTTACAGACCATTATCTAACACACATTTTTCTAGTTGGTATAAGAGCGATGAGAATCCCAGCTTTTGGGCAAGCAGTGGCTACTACTGGTATGTAGTTGTTGTGGTTTGCCTTCCTGAAGAAAATATGCTCTAAATAACTGGCAGGAGGAGTTTATGGACAGAGGAGTCCTTCAAAAATAATAATAATACGGAAAAGGGAGGCTCTTCCGTAGGGTGGCCTGGTCCCAAATGGCCCTCAAAGTTCCAGTTTTGAGATCTCTAGAGCAGATCATACATGGAAGACAGACCTTTTTCACAACGGTATTTCTGGTTCTTGAGTGTCCAAGTATGGTACATGACTGGAGAGAGGAATTCTTTCTACTTTGACATGCAGCATAGCCCAGCATTGAAATCTAAAAAGCAAAGGAATTTTAAAAAATAGCATCAATATTTCAGCTAATGAATGGACCTCTGATGATAAGCACCTGAATGTTGTGATGGCCCTAGCAAATTAGGATTCACAATGAGCGAGCTGAGGGAGGAACTGGGGAGTAGGCCCAGAGCAATGGAAAAGAAGTACTTCTTAGTGTATGTGGCATAGTTTCGGGTGCCTAGAAATGGTTAGTGTAGATGTTTCCAATAAACAGAGCCTGTAGGTGTGACTGTGGGAAGATAGTTTTCATAGTCAAATTTAAAAGCCATGGTACACCCTTGCTCTCCACTGTTTGAAAGCAAATACTTACATATGTTTTCATGTCCTCTGTTTATCCCACTCTTCAATGTTTTCCAGTAGATTGAAATTTGGTATGTGGATTTTAATCAATGATATTTTCTTATTTTACATTAAGTAACCTATCTTCCACAAATAACTTTTGCTCTTACAAATTAATTATATTGTATTTATCATAATCATTGGGAAAAAATTGACTGTTTAGCTGTGGAATTCTTTTGTACTGCACTTTCTCCCTTTCTATCTTATTACACTCTACTTATTTCTTTCAGAGTACATCCTTTTACGAGCCCATATGATTTGTAGAGTTCAAGCTTTAGAATACCTGAGAATTTCTTCTCATCGCTTTTAATAAACAAAGACCTGACTGGTATGTCTCCCATCTTTATCCTCCCTAAAATAGAGGCTTATCGCTGAGTACTTACAGGTCATTGCTTCTTGAATTTCTAAAAGATTTCTCAAAATGTAGCATACAATATAATTGTGCCAAAGAGAAATTTCATGGGCATCATAATGCTATTTTGGTTGTGTAGGAAAATATTCTTATTCTTAGGATGTACATGATGACATAGTAGGTGTTGCAGCAACAGTATCAATGAAATGTTCAGATCTTTGGAGGGAAGAAAACTTGTGCTTGCTGCTGTTTTTTTGATCTGTGTTCAAGCCAGGAACCCAGTTCTGCGTGTTGCTCTGGGTCAGCATCTGTGTGCAGTGGATGTACCCATGTTGGGCCCGGCCTACAAGAGCCCAGACCCACTAAACAAATGGTGATTTGGGTTCAAGTTCTTCCCATTGTCCTTGCCAAAATATTTTAGAAATGTTCTGCCTTCTGATATTCTTCTATCCCAGATATTTTCCATTCTCCTTTTCCATAGGAGTCTCCAGGATCTTTCTGCTTTTTCCTGCTCTCTAGTTGTTCACCTTCTGATACTGTAACAAATATCTGCGATGAATCAACTTATGAAATGAAGTTTTATTCTGGTCCACAAATTTGGAGCTCCATGGCTGGTCTGGCACACTTCTTTCAGCCCTGTGGTGGCAGAGCAGCAGGGCATGGCGGCAGTGAATGGAAAGGACAAGAAAGAGAGAAAGGGCCACTCATAGAACCCAGCAGCACAAGCACCTGCCTGGCAAGTGCGTGGTCTTGAATTCAATTTCTGGTACCAAAAACAAGAGAAAGAGAGAGACCTCTGACCACATACTACCAGGAGCAATGCATGGAGATGTGTTACAAAGGGGTGTGAGAGCCTTTGAATTTGTTGTTCCTGGATTTTCCTTAGTAGTGGCTGTGATTTCTATACCCCAGCAGCTGTTTCATACCATGAAACAGATCAGAGAGAGCCTGGCAGCAAGAAAAGAGTCTGAGTTTGGTGTGCAGGAATCATATGAGGCCTAAAATCCTCCTCTGGGCCCCTAGAACATAAGAGAGAAATAAACTCTTCTAGGTTAAGGCATCATTATTTGATGTAAACAACATTATGTAGAGAGCAAAACTTAACTTTTTTCTTGGTGGCAGTGTACTTTAGAGTTCTGACATTAATCTGCAATAGCTTATTTAAAGTAATACTGGATTCCAAAAGTATTTTCACAAGAATTTTATCACAGTCCAATGTGAATTACCTATTTTATTTGAATGTTAAATGTTATAAAAGCAGAAATTTTCCAAAACAAAGAACATTTCTTCTAGCCTGAAATTGTAAGGGAAATAGGTGGCACTCACAACTCAACCTGATCTTGCACTATAGCTAAAGATTTGATTTCCATCCCTCTCTTTCCAAGACAAAATTCTCCCTTATCTATTCTTTTCAGGGCTTAAATTGTACAGGAAATTACCACAAAGGCCCTTTTGTTTAACGTAGTTTCTTTCTTGGATGCATATGGGCTCTCTGTGCTCTTCAGAATCTTCTATAATTGGTTGTTTCTACTTGGCAGGTGGGGTTGGTCATGCAGGGACACTCAGATGCCTTCTCCTAGCTCCTCCTTGTACCCTTTCTTGCTATTTTTCAGAGTTTTGCACCAAGTTACCAGGAGATTAGTTTTCCACCCAGTCTGCCCATATTAGATTCCTGCGGCTGCCATAATAAATTATCACAAACTTGATGGCTTGAAACAACATTTAATTTATTCTCTCACAGTACTAGTAGCCAGATGCAAAGTTTAAGGTGTCAGCAGAGTTGGTTTCTCTCCCAAGTCTCCAAGAGCACTTTTACCCCATCCTCCTTGCAGTGTCTTGCAGTTTTTAGTTCCATCACTGCAGTGCATCTCCACCTTCCAATCACCTCCTGTGCATCTGTCTTGTCTCTTCCAGCCCTTATCAGAGTACTTGTCATTGGGTTTGGAACCCACTGAGATAACTGGAGAATGATCACATCTTGCAAGTCCACTTAATTACATAAATAAAGACCTTTCATCCCATAATATAATATTCATAGGATCTGGGAGTTAACAGACTTGCTTTGGAGCTGACATTCAATACAGTACCTTGCACACTTAAGTCAGGGTGTTTGTTTTAAGAGATCAGCAAATCACCAACATGTGCTTTACCTATGGTGTGTTTTTTCACAGTGCTATTGTTAATTTGTGAGTATATGTATTTGTGATGTGTGTGTGTGTGTACATTTAGTATTTTTTTAAAAAGCATATGGGAGCCCAATAAATTGCATTTACACACTAGATATTCAGTACATATCTGAGATTATATAATCCAATGAGTTTTCAGCCAAAGTCTTCTGCTCTCACACAAAAAATTGTCATGAACTACATATGGTATTATTAAAATAGCATGACAAATAAAAATGGATAACAAAAATAAATATTCTTTCATTTATTCTCATTTCTGGAATGAATTTTATGGGGTCAAGTGTCATGACACATAGAAAATAAATAAGGCACATGCATTATTCTCAAAACTTTCAAGTCTTAGGAGGGAGTAACACAAAGTAAATGAATCAAATAGAAAATAGTAAGTATCCCAAGAAATAATGATATCAATTGACTTGAAAGTCAGGAGGAGAGATAAAAGAAAAAATCAGAGGTGTTATATACTTTGATCCTTTAAAATGGAGAGAGAAAGGAAGCAATACATAAGTTTGTATGTGGTTAACACATGCATAGCTACCAAAGAGGTAGAAATCTATGTAGACCTATTCAAAAATCATGAGGAAGAAATCCTAGTATATTGGGAAGCATAAAACTGCAAATAAATCATTTGCTGTGTTTAAATGTGTACATCTAAAAATTGTTTGAAAGTGGACATTTTAAAATTTCACATATTGAAGCAGCCATGTCTCTTCCCAATGTGAGAGCTCGAGGGAGTAAATAAACCAAAAACTACAGTTATTATCAGAGGGAAGACGACTGATTGGGTGGGAGAACAATGGAAATGAGGGTGAAGAAAATTGATTAATCAAATGAGCCATCATCTGTATAACTCAGCAACAAATACAAAGGTAACATTATGTAATACAGCATCCAGTGCCAATTCCCTACTATCTTCTCTATAATTTTACATTTCCTTTATTGTTTTTGTGTTAACAAATGCTAAGATAACATTTTGTAATACAGCATCCAGCGCCAATTCCCTACTACTTTCTCTATAGTTTTGTATTTCGTTTATTGCTTTTATGTTATTCTGGTTTATATGTCTCCATTCTTTTGCCTTTAAAATAAAATTTAAAAAATAAAATAAAATTTCACATAATCCATTCTGTGCACCTAACTGCTCAAACCAAAAGAAGAAAAGAATAGCATAAGATTCTAGAAAGACAGCTGAGGAAGAAACTGGAAGTTGCTTCCACGTAGATTCTTTCTTGACATTCACTTTGCTTTTGAGTATGAACACAGGGCTTGAAAAACACTTCAAAGAGGTTTTCTGGCCAGTTATGTTTTGCCAACTTCTCATAGCTTTCTGAAAGCTTTCAAAATTATCAAATACCAGCATATATCTCTGGCACGATGACTTTATCAGCAAAGATGCCGCAGACAGCATCACAACCTTCAGAATTTTTTATCATGTCCCAAAGCAGCTGCATTCGAACTGCAGTGCCTCCACACAAGGCACCACAAGCAACATGGACATTTAAATGAAATGTTCTGCTCATGCTCTGTGCTAGCAAGAGCTGTAATAAGTGTCAGAGAGAACATTATCACATGGTAGCACTTTCAAGTTGGGAATTTGTCTTTTATTGATCTTTGAAAGTGAATTTATTTGACTTCAGATTTACATGCCACCTTAAAAGGGAAAAAAGTGTTTTGTTCTTACATGAACTGTGAGGAATTTTAATTGGTTTTGCTGTTTCTCATCTTGAACATATTTTATTTCTAGTGATAGTCAGCATCAGTTACCTCTTTGCTTCTAGGTAGGAAAGCAATTGCTGGGATTTTCTGAGACATTTCTATAAAGCTTAATGGCTCTTCCTGGTATGTGACACATCCCATGTCAGTGTTATCAGGGCAAATATTTACTGGATGATCAGAGCACTAAGAACAAAACAAAAATTTCACCAAACTCTGACACCTGATGTTTACAGATATAATAAAGACAATTCATGCTATTAAGATGCTTAGAGCCAAGTGTGGGAGGTGGGGAGGTGAGAAGCACACATAAGTGATAAATAATTTCATTTATATAGTGCTTGGAAAATTTCTGAAGTCTTACAGCCTTATTGTCCAATGCCTACAATAACCTGATGAGATAGCTCTTGCAGAAAGGAGAACTGAGGCTACATACTGCAAGATAAGCAATCTAAGGTCAAATAATTTTTTACTATAAGCTCTGGACTAAAGTGAAAGCTTTTTTAAAAATCCACTGTCCTTTCTAGTACACTGTAGCATGAATAAGAGCCATAATTGCTTAAGCTAGAAAGAAAAACGATTGTAAAATGAAGGAATTGGTAGGTTTCACAAAGAGAAGTGGCTTGGTCTGATTGCCAAGGACAAGAGGACTGATATCGCTGGAAAGCTGGCAGGAGTGAAGACACGGGCTGTGTCCTTCAAGAGGCATGCACTGTGCTTACCAAGGCCTCTCCCCACTGTCCACACTCGTGTGTGGCCTGCGGGATCACCACCTCTGCTTATCATCGTTCAGAAAGTTTCTTTCCAAGTTGGCCACAGTTTTGAAAAATTAAAACACATGAACATCAGGAAAGAAACAAAGACCTCTATGGCTTTGCTTTATTCAATACAATTCCTTCTCCTTATGTTATGGTTTGTGTCTAGATACCCCTAACTCCAAAGCCTCATGTGGCCATACGTAGGGCTTTTTCAGAGGCAGTTGGATCTAGGGTGTGTGATGCTGAAAATGACTCATGGTACAATACTAGGACCAAGGGCACTAGGAGTAAGGGTGCGTGCTAATACCACAAATATCCCGGATAAAATGATATAAGGGATAGAAAGATCTGTGGTCATCTCTTGCTTGCTTTGCTACCTTCTGCTCACCATAAACTATTTCTTCTCTGTGATGCTTATCTGCCTTGCCAAACTGCCTTGAAGCCAGCTGACTGAATGGAAACCTCCACAAATTGTGAGCCAAATAAACCTTTCTTCCTCAATTTCGGGTGACAAGCAAGAAAAGTCACTAAGATGCCTTAGCATTTTACATCTCTTAAGAAAGACCTTATTTAAATTGTAAGGGTGAGTTAAATCACTTTTTCGAGATATGTAATCCCTTGTACTCTTTGTAACCATGAAGAATTAGCACATCCTATAGAAGATTTAGTGCCTCAAAATGTTTACATAGGGCTGTCTATTTTTTGGCCATTTAAGTTTCTCGTATCCAACCCCTTTCAGATGTGATACAGTGAGAGTGTGTACTTGTGGCTTGTCATTCCATGAGGAATGTGTCCTGGTTTTGACTTGCAGTCCTTGGTCTGATTTAGGAACAACCAACTAACTAACTTCCCAATTCTGGCATTTCCTTTCCATTATTTCTTTCTTTATTGAGAGAATACTATACTTCAAACTTTTGCTAGATGGGTTTTGTATTTATTACTTCATTTACTCTTTAGCATAAACTCAGAAGTGCTAAGGAAGAGAAATTTGAAATGCACTAAATTAATTTCTTACCCAATCACTGTTAGCTGAAAGGCAGAGCTGACATTTGAACCCAAATGGGCCAATTCCCAATCCCAAATCTATTTGAGATTCCACAGAGCTCTTACGAAACATATCGCTTGAGTTGAGGGCTTCTTCATCTCATTATATCCTGGATACTGGGCATTCTCATTAAGATCTTTCTTTTTTGTCTCAACTATACAGTATATATGGGAAATCCTTATAGTCTATTGTTTCTGTTGCCCTACAGTTAAACAGAAGTGTTTTATACATGTTAAAACTAAAACTGAAATCATAAGAAGAAAGAAAGAAAAACCGCGCCCAGTTCTTTAGGAACAACACATTGTGCAGTGGCACTACACGCAGAATAGGAAGTATCTACAGCATACTGGATCACCTGTAAGCGTCTTTAGAATACTGATCATTTGTTACCTTTATGATGTGTGCGGAATGTAGCTGTTGGTACACTTGTTTGAAATCACTGGGTAGATGTTGGTTTTGATTCAGCTGGTAGATTTGCGAGTAACCTGGTGGTATAAAGAAATCATGAAACATGCACATGGTTGTGCTGTCCAGTCACATGTCAACTTTTCTATTAACATATGCTCATCAGATTTTCTAAATGCTACCAAGGCAATAAATCCTTCTCTGCCTCAGCTTGGCTCCTCCTTCAGATCCCAGAGAACCCTTTACCACCATTCTCTCTGCCCTCACTTTCTCCCCTGCCTCCTGGGCATGTCCCTCAAAATTGTCCTTCATTTGAGGAAAAAGAAAAAAGTATTGATGTCTTTTATCCTTTTTACCATTTTAAATGTCCCCTGTTGGAGTTCCTTTATTTAACTTACAGACTTCACTATTTTAACACCCTCCTTGCTTCTATTAAAAACAATGTTCAAAACTAATATTTGCAAATTAATACAACAGGTGAGAAATATGAGCTGCACTTCCTGATGTAATGTTACTGGAACCATGTTATGTGACCCCGTAAAAGCACGTGTGAGGAAAAGTAAATGAACTTGGAAGCCAACTAAATGTGGATTCTAATCATAGTTCTGACACTTTTACCAAATGTATGGCCTTAAGAAAATTATTTTAAGCTTCTCAGCATCTATTCTTCAGCTGTCAGGATGAAATATTAGGACTACTATATAAGGCCCCCATGGAGTCTAAACAAGTTAAGGAAATCAAAGTTCCCTAGTAAGTTACCTTCAGGAAGTTATTTCACCTTTCTGTGATTCAGTTTCTTCATATTTAAATGGTATAATTATGCCTATCTTGTTATGTTACAATTAAATTAGTTAAAATCTCTTGATTACAACTATACCTGATTTTTATATATATACATATATATATACATATATACATATAATAATTTTCTTAGTTACTTCTTTTTCATTTTTGAGACAAAATACCTGACATCTAAAATTATAGAAGGAAAAGTTTATTTAGCTCATAGTCTGTAGAAGTCTTTGTCCACAATCAGCTGGCCACAAAGCAGGGCTGTGTTGCAGAAGGGCAATAGTTTATGGTAGCAGAAGACAGTAAAAGCAGCAAGAGCAAAAGGTAGGAACAAGCCTTTTGTCCCCCCTTATAGTATGCAGGCTACCCACCCTAGGGTGGATGTAGCACTCATAGGCCCAGTCCCAGCACTAGACAATAAACCACTCACACACTAGATTCAGCTACCTCCAAAAAGCCAGCCTCCATCCATTACTTCATGAAGCCTTGGGGGAATATCCACATACAAACCATTACATTCTGCCCCTGAAACCCCCAAAGACTCATACACATCCTTTTATGCAAAAGGTATTTATTCCATTGGTAAGAGTTGCCATAGTCCTCATACTTTCAGAATTGCTGAAAAGTCCAAGTTCCAAATCTCCTCTGAGCCTTAAGGCAAACTGTTAGCTATGAACCCCTGGACAAATGAAAAGAAAGTTAAACACTTCCAACATTTAATGGCCAAGGTAAACATTTTCATTTTAAAAATTATAAACCGGGGTACACAAAGGATCGAGACCAAAGAAAGTCTAAAATCCAGCAGGCAAACACTAAATCCTGTAGTTTTATGTGTAGCATCTGAGGAAACCTGTGGCAAGTTGTGAGCTCTGAAGAGTTTGGGTGGTTCCATCTCTACGGCAGTTCTGGTGGTTGTAGCTCCCATAGCTTCTCTCTTAGGCTTGCTTTGTTCCCTCCTTGAAGGTTTTCTTAGATAATCTATATTTTTGCCTTTTTCAAACTTCTGGAATTTTTACTATACTTTTATATTTATCCTCATACCTGTATATATTGTCCTCTGAGGCACACACTGCACACCCCCACCAGGCCTTTTGAAATCTAGATGGAAGCCTTCCTAAACCCACAACTCTTACATTTTGTACACACCTAAAACCAGTGCCCTGTGGATGATGCCAAGATCTGCTGCCAGCAGAAACAGTAGCCAGGTTTTTCTCTCTCTTGGCTGTAGGGGTCCCCTGCCTGAATCCAATTTTGAGGAACAAATTTTCTATGCTGCCACCATTCTAGAACACGGTGCTCTGTGGCTTTCTCTTCACAGAAAAGTTTTTCTTTCTTTTTTTTTTTTTTTGTAATTTTGAGCCTGAAAAGGGTGGAGTCTTGGTGCCTTTTGTGATGTTCTCAGGCCATCTTTTTCTTCTCTTTTTAGCAGTCAAGATCTGCTCAATTCTACAATTCTGTTTTCGTTACTTTTCTTTCATTGCAGAGACGAAATACCTGACACCTAGAATTCAGGAAGGAAAGCTTTATTTAGCTTACAGTTTTTGCAGGTTTCTGTTCATACTTGGCTGGTTCTAAGGGAGAGGGGCACACGGCAGAGGTCTACAGTTCATGGCGGGTACAACACAGCAAAAGCAACAAGAGCCAAAGGGGATTAGTGGCAGGTGGCAAGCAGCCTTTTCTTCTCCCTTACTTGTGCAAACTACTCTTCCCAGGATGGTGTAGCACTCACAACCATGAATGAAATCTCTAAAAGCCCACCCCATGACTACATGTCGCTTTGGAGGGACACCCAGGCACTATTTTTGTAGTTTATAGATTTACCGAAGCTTTGTTTGTCAGCCGGTCTCACATTTTAAATCCTTTGCCAGGCTTTTGGCTCTTGATTCCCAATGTAAATCTGTCTAAAAGTCCCCAACAGTAGCCATGTCACTGCTTTAGCACTAGAGTGCCTTAAAATTTCTTTGTTAAGATTAATTAGTCCCCACTCTTAATCTCAGTCTCAGGGAAAGTCTCTGGACATTAACAAAATGCACACAAACTGTTTACCAAGCCATAACACACATCACATTATCCAGAGTCTAACAGCCTATGCAGTCCTTCTTCCCAGCAGAAACATCCCAAGCTTTGTCCTTACCAGCAGGATTCTTACCAGCCTTTTGGTCCTTTGAATTGTGAGCAGATGTTCCATACAGAATAGCCTAAACACATTCCTGCACAACTGCTTGAGCTGTTATCTCTCCACTTCCCTACTCTCTCCCTAAAAGCCATTCCCAAATGCTTTTGAACCACATGGTTGGCAATGCCCCACTCCTGGTACCAAATTCTGTCTTAGTTATTTTTTTCTCATTGCTGAGACAAAATACTTGATGCCCCAAATTAAGGAAGAAAAGGTTTATTTATCTTACAGTTTGTAGAGGTTTTAGTCTATAATCAGTTGGCTCCAAGGCAAGGTGGCATGGCAGAGGGGCAGCAGTTTACAGCAGCAGAGGACAGCAAAGGTAACAAAAGCAAAAGGGGGAATCAAGCCTCTTTTCCTCCCTTGCAAGCAGTTGCAAGCAGTCTACCTATGCTAGGATGGATGTAGCACTCACAATCCCAATCCCAGCACTAGATAATGATGCAATCACAGCCTCTAGATTTAGCTACCTCCAAAAAGCCCTCCCTCATGATCACATGAGGCTTTTGGGGGACATCCAGACACAAACCATAAGAGTGATATATGTGTCATTTATTATTATTGTTGTTTTTTTATTATTAATACTTTTTCTTGTCTTTTTAAGACAGTGTCTCACTATACAGTTCAAGCTGGCCCTGAGCTCACTTTGTGGCCCAGGCTGGCCTCGAACTCACAATAATCCTCCTGCCTCAGCCTCCCAAGTGCTGGGATTACAGGCAAGTGCCATCACACCCAGCTTGCTACTTAATACTTAAAAACCCTGTCTACTACTGCATGGTCATCTCATACTAGTGTCTTTTTTCTATAGATGAGCTATTAATAAAAAATCTTAGATTATTGACTTACAGAGAAAGAATAAGTGCTTGCTGTTGAATTTAATAATGTCTAGAGCATATAATGGACAGTTCAGAACATATTATACAAACAGAATTTATAAGGATGTGTGTTAGTCACCCTCACTGCCCCTAAATACCCTGGGTAAACAATTTAAAAGGAGGAAATGTGTACCTTGGCTCACCATTTCAGAGGGGTTAGTCTGTGGTCACTTGGACTTGTTGTTTTTGGTTCTGTGATAAGACATGGGGAAGCATGTGGCAGGGGAAATCTGGTTACCTTGTTGTGGCCAGAAAGCAAAGAGAGAAGAAGGGGCCTGAGAGAAAGCAAACCCTTTACAGCATACTCTCAATGACTTATTTCTACAGACCAGGCTACCTCTAAAATTTTCCTCATTTCCCAAAGCACTAGCAGCTGGGGACCACTCCTGTGATACATGAACCTTTGTGGGTGCTGCAAGGTGACAACCATAACAGACATTTTATGAGGAGTTTGAGAAGAGGAAGGAATCAAGCATAGTCCCTGCTTTTATTTGAGTAACTTGACTCATGGTGATGTCCTACACTAAAAAGTCAGAAGCAAGCTTTGGTCAACAAGGAGGGCTCTATGAGATTCTACAGCACAAAAAATAAACTACCACCATGGGATTTAGAAACATATAGTTCATGTCAGAAAGGTTTATTGGGTGACAGTGGAAAAATAAGACTATAGTACATTGAAGAGGGAATGGTCAGAGAAGCAAAAAAAAAAAAAAAATCCTTTAACAATACTGATTGTAAAGAGAGAGAATAGATTGCTGATCAGAGGTTTGCTCTGAGCAAAGGCAAGATTTTATATCCAAAGCCCTATTGATTATTCACAGCCATAATGTCCCTTAAACAGCTTTGCTTTGCCAGATACTAGGAGGCAAAGGATACAGTATGGTTCAGGAGTGGTTTGAGTCTACCTGGGGGAAACAGGAACTGTGTATAAAAATTGAAAATAAAACTTATAACAGAGAACATATAATGAGTGATAAATGTGTGGAACTGAAAATAGCATTCTATGCATTTATTCTTGGAGCTGTTGATGTAAGCTAGAATATTTGGGTAAAATTTCAAAACGCAAGCTACTCCTGAGCTTGTTCTTCAAAAAGGCTAAGAATTACTTGTCAGGAAGAGCACGAGAGAAGAATGCAGCAGTGTGCAGAGCTTCAGGCAGAAAGACCTGGCGCAGGCTTGACGGTCCGTGATTACGGGGCAGAGTGGGGAGTGCTTATTTCCCTCCTTCCTTATCTGCACTGCAAAGGTGAGTTTACTGGAAAGCTGTGTTCTGCACAGTAGCCAGCCACGCAGCAGAAGCCAAAGAAATATTATTCAAATATTTGTTGGAGAAAATAGAACAAATGCAAATAAGAATTTGCCAGGAATATAACTAAAAAGGCAATTTAAGGTTTTAAGTTTCAGAGAATTTAAGTCACTAATGTGGATATTTAAAGAAAATACGCGACAATTTATTCTGAGTAACAACCCATTTTGATTTTTCTGGGACAAGTTGCCACCATATACAGCCCATCCATGACATACCCCCAGCTGCATAATACTTTACTGCTCTTTACTCCTGAAGTGTCAAGAATAATTTGAATTTAATTAATTTGAATAATTAATTACATTATTATTTGAATTAAATTATTATTTGAATTTAATTAATTAACAATTTGCATTTAATTTATGGATCATCAGTAGATTTCTTGGCTCGTGGTTCTTGCTTCTGGTTGCTTACATCTTATTGTAAGATAAGATCTTACTGGGAACAAATGCCAGGAATGCCAAAATGAAAAAATGGCTGAGTAGGACCCTAAAACTGGGTATGTCTCCTTACAGGAGAAGCTGGAAGTGAATGCAAATTTGCACAAGACAGCATGAGCAAGACGCGTGAGAGAAGTGAGAGGAACCAGGGGCTGTTCTGAGGCTGGTCTCACAGCGTTGATAAAACGTTAGAGCTGCAGTAGCCCTAAACCTTCATGGTTGATAACTCATGTTCCTGTGACCAATACTTCTACCCACAGGGGGATACTATCTAGTGCCCAGGGGGGCAAATCAGCAGCTCTCTTCTCAGGAAATGAAGAGATGCGGGCGAAGCGGTTCAGTGAGTTTTTGAAAAATAGATGTGTTCATTTCTTTTGAGTTTTCAAAGTGTCCTTGATGGAAAGCATGAGGGACTAAGCACATTCCGAACCTGCGCTTTTGCAGGGACATGGGCATTTAGTGTCTCTGTTCACTAAAGGGAGGCCAGAGGTACCGCCGTCAAAGCCGTAGGTTCAGACTAATCCGGTAGGTAAGCAATTTTCTTTCCTGAAGTACCTACTAATCCCTGCTTCCCAAAGCGTTGCACACAAATTCCCCTGAAGCCGTACTTTAAAAACACTTATTTGTGGCTCTCTCTGCGAGGAAGGAAAGAGAAGCTCGGTGGAGGTCAAGCTCTGCAGGAGCAGAGCCTCTGCTCATCAGAGATAGAGCCTACTGCTCGCCTGCTCTCTTCGTTTGTTACCCAAGTCCAAGGCTGCTCTATTTAATACTGAAAACCCTGTTTGTTGATAAAGCGCAGGTCCCCTCCCAGCTGGTATTTATAAGCTCACCCCTCCCCTGCTCAATACATGTACACATGCTTCAGTATCTTTCACAGTAGACTTAGAACACAAAAGAGCAATGGTGCCTAGCATGCTAAACCCCTAAGATTCTTGTCCCCTTTACTTACCTTTCACATATTTTTTCTATTATTCTCCCTTCTCTTTGGACCTTTCCTCCCCTCCCCTCTCACTTTCCTGTTGTGTCTTCTAATCAATTTTAATGAGCAGAGATAGCGAGCTGGCCCAGATCTCTTACACCTGGGTGTTAGGTGGACCCTTGAAAGATCCCTGGCCCATTGTCAAGGAGTTAAGTTCCAGGTCTGGGTTCTTAACTATAGGGAAGAAGACTTTCGGCACAGGTGGATCCTCTTCATCTGGCTACTGTCACCCCTCTCTCCAAACCCTCAGCATCTGCCGAGACCTGCTTGGACCCCCCACAGGGAATAGGCAGTAATGTGAGGCAGGAAAGGAGCAGCTGCTACTCCAGAGATCCTTTAGGTGGCCTTGGAAGAAACAAAGCTCTCCAAATTTTTCCTTTATACAGTGAGAGGTCATTTAATCTTTGTTTTTAATTTAAAAGAGAAAAAAATGGCAAAATAACAACAACAAAGACAAAGGCAAAACAATACAGGATTTCAAAACAAGATGATAGGAATTAACAATGGTTGTTATATTCCATAGTGTTATCCTCAACAAAGTTGCTTGGGTTACCAGGTGCAAGAATACAAGATTGACTGGAGAGGTCATTAATCTCCAATACCCTTTGCAACTCATAAAATATCACTTGCTCTGTGCGATATTATTTCCATGTCTTTCTTTGATACCATTTCTCTGACTTTTTCTGTCTTTTGTTCTGAACAACTGTGTTCTCCCTGCACCTACAAATGTCCAATTGCTAGACTTACTAGAGAGAGCTTTGCATGGGAGTATTATTATATTCAGTATTTTCATAGCTGCATATTCATAAATGTAGTGAAAGACCTATTGATAAAGAATTAGGGAATGTAAAATTTGGAAACTTCTTTGATTCCTTTGATATGATAACTTTATTTGGATAATCAGCTAGCTAATTATTATTTTTATGTATATGAATATTGCATATCTTTTGGCATTTTCTTCGTCTGTCAAAGTCTTGCCTATGTGCTTGTGGGAAAATTGGTCTCCACTGCTGTTTTCCTGTGACCTGCAAATCTAGGTTTCACAGTCATCTCAAGTCAAAAGCCTCTGCTCATTCATGGTCCCAGTGCATCAGAAAAAGTAGACAAAATAACATGGAACAAAATCCTGTGACCAAAATGAGAATCTATCTGATGGTTTCTAATATCTTTCCTCCCTTTCTCAATTTTAAATTAAAGCAATTTATATATAATGAATACACAGCTGTCATCTTTGATACTGCTTTGAATTTTACTTCAGCATGCAAAACTGTTCCATTTTGATTTTTTGCATACCTAAGTTTCCCCATAAGTTTATACCCTATTAAGATGAAAAAAGAAATAGTCATACATGGAAATGTGTTTTGAATCTTGGCTGCTTGCTCATAGAAATCTCACAATAGCGTATGTTTTTCCTTAGATTTACTCAGACATTATCACTTTCTCGCTTGCTTCTCATGTGCTGAGCAAATATGAAGAATATGAGATTTTTCACATTACCCTCAATAAGTGGGTTTAACCACAACACAAATCTTATAATCTACCTCTTCAATCCCACTGGCAAGGGGACAAATCCAGTAGCTTTAGAAATAAGCTTTTGAATATGTTCCTGACAGACGGAAGTTTGTTTTAGAAAAAGTCAAGGCTCTACAATCCTTTGCATTTATTGGAGTTCTCTGTTTCCATGGTTTCTGAGAGTTCACAGAAATTAGGGTTGAGGTGTTTAGAGGTTCATGATATGAGGCTTTGATAAAATGCTCCTCTCTTACCTAGATTATGTTCAGATTTGTGTATCGCCATTTCCAGATGCACTGGGAGGCAGGGAGGTGGTCAGCATGACTGCCCCTGCAGTCCTCTTCTAAAGAGCAGCAGGTAGTCAGGAGGTTTCCAGAGGGGGCTGTGTGGAGCCAAACTGGGGTCTGTCTCTGGCACTGCAATAAAACAAAAGTACAGTTTTAATTTTTATTAAGGATTTCACTTTATGGACTTTAATAGGGAGCTTCAAGCTGGGGTTTGCTGGCCTTTGATGAGGAGGAGGTACCCTGGTGAAATAAAAGCTAAACAACAGACTTCCAGAGGTTTCAAGAACCTTCCAAATGAGCAACAACAAGGTTTTTGGACATGGTAGGAGTGCTGGACAAGGTAGGAATGCTGCAGTAGTTTATCTTGAATCCCAAGGAACATACCAGGAATTTCCAGAATGTAGGAAGAGGTTTAATCTGGCTGTCAAGCAAAGTATATGATTTCTGATACTATCTTATAGTTCTTATTAGTTCTCTGTGATCAGCACAGACTTGGAGGGAGCCTGCAGTAACTCCTGAGGGTCCAGTCACGTGAGGAGCACACATTAAATTGAAGTCATCAGTTTCATTCCCTGAGACCAAAAATGCTTCTCCACTACCCTTGGGTTTAAATCCAGAGCCTCCAGCAATAATCCCTCATGAAGGTAGTAACTTCTGGAGCAGTAATTATTACCTATATATAAGAACCACGGAAGGAGGAGGTGGGAGGCAGGGAGAGAGAAGGAGTGAGACAGAAAGACAGAGAGACAGAGAAAGAGAATCAAAAGCAAAAAGGAACCAAAAAGAGAATATATAATGATATACCTGTGACCACCAGAAGCTGACCTAGATGACTGTAAAATATTTTATATTTATTAGGGAAAAGTACAAAGCTTCCGAGCAAGTATGTGTGGATTGCAACCACATTTATGATCTAGTCAGCACCCTGCATTTTGTTTGAAAAACACCAGCAGCCATGCAAGGTACGGAGATCCTGTACTGAGGGTCCCACTCAGTTCAGTAGTGGCAAAGGTTCCAGAGAGAACAAAGTAACTGGCTGTGCTGAAGGTCACGGAGGTGGGACTCCCCAGTGAGATGCCTGTAGAAGGAGGATAGTCCTGAGCCATCACGTAGCTCTGCAGGCAAAATGTGGCAGCCGGCAGATCCGGGATGCCTCAGCTTTGGGTCTGAGTGATTGCTTGTCAGGCAGCTGTGTTTGTCAACTAATGACTTTCACAGGGTGATGAGATTGAGAATGAAGCCTAATTGCTTCCACTGATTTAACCCTTGGAATGCTTCCAGGCATGCCGATAGCCATGTGTCTCTAATCATGTGAGTTAATCACCTTCAGAGATACATCAGAAAACCGTGGCTTATCCCAACTCTCGGAAGCATTGCCATTGTGCTATTATGTTGACTCTTCTGGGGCTGCTGTCTCTTCAAACAGGGACACCAGAGGTTGTCCACAGTACCCTTAGACTAGTGTTTGTTAGTAGCGACTGACACAGCAATTACATGGCTCTGTGATTGTGAAAAACAGAGTTAATATTTATGCATTTTTAATGACTTAACAAATTCCTAATGGTAGGAGAGTGAGAATAACAAGTCACCTTGATCCTTCTAAGGCCGCCATGAACTCCAGACCATGCAGCTCTGGAAGAAAATCAGAAATGGAAAATGGCCTCATAATCAGGCCAGTCTGATTAATAGTGACAATTAGTACTGGACTACCGTGCATAACCAACTGATTATGAATCATTTGAGCACTTTAGGTAAATTTTCAATACAGGCACTTAAAATGAAAAGACTCATGATCCTTACATAATGACTTCATTAAGTTAATTCAGTTCTGAGGCTGGAAAAAATTTTTCCTTCATAGAAAGTAACCAGCAGAATTCAACTTCTACTCACTTTTGGTTAAAAGGAAACTAGAGAAAACACTTGAAAGATTTCACACAGACATCCACACACAGCACGTTGTAAATGGAGTATTCTTTTCTGAAAGGGAGCTTGTGTTATGGAGGAAGAAAGAACGGAAGGTCAGCGCATGCATTCTAGTCTCCTGGCTTATTGGTATGGATAAATCTTGCCCTGCACTATATTTCATGTTCTGCTAAGTATGTGCATTGTTTGGGTTCAAAGAATTTTATTGTGGAGTGATCTGTGAAGAGCAGAAACTTCAAAGAGATAAATGTTTCTGTTACACAAACAATCGACTCAATCAAAGCATCCACAATTTTGCAAAATTAGACCATGGGAATGGAAGGGGAAGAAATTCTCTAGGGCTAAGAGAGAGTTAAAATAGTCTCTGGTAAAATTAGTTTCTATTATAAGTTTTGAGTGAAGAAGTCACTTTTCTTACAAGACTTATCACTCAGTAGCTACTACATAGGTGGTCTCATAATTTACAAAGTGCATTTGTGTGTAAGTTCTACAAATACTCCGTAAGCTGGGTCTTATGTGCATTAACAATCACCAGTATTTATTCAGCAGTTAAGAAACTACAAAATATAGCAAGGCATGGTGGTGCATCCCTGTAATCCCAGCACTTGGGAGACTGAGGCAGGAAGAGTATTGCAAATTCGAGACCAGCTTGGGTTACAAAATGAGCTCAGGGCCAGCCTGAATTGCATAGTGAGACCCTGTCTCAAAAAGACAAAAAAAAAAAAAAAAGAAGAAGTTACAAAATTCCATCTATCACCTCTTCATTTCTTTTATTCCTCTCTGAATTTTTAAAGATAAAAAAAGCTTAGAAAGTTAAAGTATTATCATTTGTCCCCAAATCACAAGATTAGTAAGAGCTAGTTCACATCAGACATTGAAACCTGTCCTGTGACCCCAGACTCTTCTGTTTACTATCTTCGGTCTTTCTCCTTCCTTACAGATATTTCTTCTACTTAGTGACCTTTTTTGTAGTTATCTTTTCCATTCACTGTATTCTTTTCTTGAGCTCTCAATGTCCCTTTAAATTCTAGATTATGCATGGTCATATTTCTTCCTGTTAGTGTACACTTTCTACCTCATCAGAGTGCAGTCTCTTAAGCTATGCACTGCACGTCCTAGCATAGACACAGAAGAGCACAACTGTGCCAGTAATGGGCCTCATGCTTGAGCCCACATCCTGCTATCTGAGGCCAAAGAATTGAGAAGAATCAGAAACAAGAGAAGAGATCAATAACAGTAAAACATAGGGATTTGTCCCAATCTTCATCTTGGTAAACACCCATCGAGCCTATCATTTCTCCTAAAAACTTGAAGACCAAATGCACCCACACAGCAAGACTGATCTAGCACATACATGTTAATTGAGCAACTTGCTTACATGCTTCAGCCTCACTTGACAAAACAAAATTACAAGACAGCCAACAGGATAGACTATTGGAATCACACTCAAATGAAATATGAAAGTTGAACCCAGAAATATAAAACACATTACTTGAAGAATAAAAGACTTATTGGCCTTTATCTATCAAACTTACTTCTACATAGCTGGAGAGCTTTCCTCAGTAGTACTTTCACCTTAAAGAGGCTTCTGTTTACAGTGCATGTGTCTGTACACAGCTTATGTGTGTACACGTTTGTGAACCACAGGGTACACCCACCATATTTTGCCTTCCTTGAAGTGAAACTTACCTTTTCTTATCTTTTGCCTCTTACTTTTGTGCTTTGCTTCCAAAGGGGATTTGAGCTGAAGTGCATGCAGTTCAGCCAATTACTGGTAAGTTTGCTTATCTGTCAAGCTCCAATCAAAAGGACTCAGTTTCCACAAAATGACGCCTTGTGCATGAAGGCCCTCTGCCTTGTCATACATAACTGAAAACTGCCTCTCCCCAGATTTTATAGAAAAGGTAGTCGATAAGATTGAATTTCACAGGTGGTCTTTTGGGGGAAAGGAAGTTGCAAAGTTCCCATCACCCTTCCTTTATTTCTCTTCTGATGCTGATAACCATCTCCAGATGAGTCAGGCACAAAGTCAACACCGCCAAATATGATGTGATGGAAATATTATAACTCTCATCCTATTAGATGTCTAATACCTCGAGTTTGTGTTGTCTAAAAATGAAAGAATGAATTCTAGGAACAACGCAGTTTAAGAGTAGGAAATACTTATTGGGAGGTAGGAAGCTCCTGTCTGAGAAGGACAAGAAGGGACAACTAAAAGTGGATTTCCCAGGACCTCACTTCCCAGGGGAAATTTTATACAGCACAACTGTGTGGGTACAATGTAGGTTATAGCTGTGATCAACCGGTAAGATTGTAAGTGCAGCCGCTTAGGTAATACTGATCCAGTGGGGAAGTAAACCATACAGAGAGTGCGTACGGAAAGAACAAAGAACTTCTCACCTAGGCGAAGCATCTGGGGTCTTGGTTGCCCACTGAGGTGGTTGATGCTTATCTGGGCTGCATCAGACCAGCTGTTACCACTTCTCTCACTCCTTGGGGAGCATGCAGGTCTGGTCCTTTTGTTGTTATCTTGAGGCCTGACCTCTAACTTATGTATCTAACCACCATAATTGCAGTATGTTTTCATCTTTTGTCTTGACTCTCTGGAAGGCCCAGCCCTACCTGACTGCCTGTAATGTGTCTGTAAAACTTAGCTGGCTATAATGCTCACTCTTGTGTGCCTGGCTCACTCCCCAGCTCAGAGGGAGAGTTCCCTGATTGTGTGACTGTGCTTAACTCCCCTCCTATTCCCTGCAGAACCTGCACCACATCAGCAGGCCCTAAAAGGGAGTAAGTTTAGTCTTCACCTGCTGCTGTGTCTTCATGGTGCCCAAATATATTAGATTCCTTTCTATTTAGCCTTCTGGTTTCAGTCTCTACCTAATATTGAGGCACTGAAACAGATCATTTTGACTTTCGCTGATAGGGCTTCATTCATCCAATCAGAACATTTGGAATTTGTGTCATCTGGAGGTAGTATTCCTGGCTCCTCCTTGGGATCTTATTGATGGGGGAGTCAGCTTTTCCTAAAAATGGAATTTTCTGGAGAGTCAAATTTGAATGCCGGTTCCAATCAAAAGTTACCAGCTATACCACTGGCCAGCTGATGTAACTCCTGAGCCTCAATGTATCTACTTCGGCCCTGCTAATACTAGCCATATAGTCGCTCACTGAAGGTTGGAAAAGTGTGGGGAAGCACCAGTCCCAGCCCACAGGAATATCTCAGTCAAAATTTTCCTCCTTCTCTCTTTGTTGCCACCCTTTCCATCAGGGCCTCCTATCCCCACAATTTCAACTCTTCTCAGAAATGCAGTACTCAACATCATGCAGTAAGAAACTCGAGCTCATCATTAGCAATGATTGTGCTCTGTTGTCCTGTCCTGCCCTGGGTGTTCTCAATGCTGACACTCACTTCGCAGACACTTTTCATGTCCTCTCTGGATCCAGAGACTGATTCAGAATGGGATTCCACTGAGTTCTCTACACTATCCCTGATTAATACAGGCTCTGTCAATTTCACGCCTACCTGTCCCCTACTTTTACTTCACACCAGATAGGGAGGGTGGCTCTACACTAACTGCAAAAACCAAATGCCTCTGGGAGGAAATTCTAGAAGTTGGTTTTTATGATTTGTGAGTAGGTAGCAAAGAGGTGGGAAAATCCAAATGGCTATCTTGAAATGAATAGGAAATTTCACTTTATTCTAGCATTTCCTAATGTGTTTGCATTCTACATGTCATTCCCATAGCATCCTTATTGGCTTTTGACACATTTACCTCTAGGCACCTACAATGCCTCTATTTCTAAATTGTCCTCCTCCATGCAATGTAAACCCAGTCTTCACCTATGTCTCTCAACACTATATCCTTACTGTGTAGGAAATTTCCTCACCTATGGCAAAGTCTCAGCATATATTTATAGACTTAATAACTGACTGCCCTTCAAAGCTCACCTGAAAGCTAATCCCTTTTTTAACCTATGCTATTTTCTTTGAAAACATTCATCTCTGTTGTTACTAGCAGATTATAAATTTCTTGAAGATGGAATCCATAACTTCTATGAGTTTGCATCTCCCAGAGTTCCAAAATAACATGAGGAAAGTAAATATCATGCCCTGGGGGAAAGTACATAGATGTGATTCACAAAATATATATTCATTGATCATCTACTATTTGCCAGGGACTGTTCTAACATTTGTGATGATACCCTCGATGAACTGATCTCTGAATCCACACTGCACTTCCACCATAGCTTGTGTTGATACACTGGAAGTCTCTGACAGTTGGGCTCCTTAGGAACAAAGAGGGTTAAATTAGGTTAGCCCCAGTGCTTTTTCCAGTTCAGTATTCTCTGAATTTTAAATATTTATTCATAGATGGATGCTTAGTAAGAACTTAATGATGCAAAAGTATAACTTTACTTTTTCAACTCCTGATTACTGCGTAAAATAGTAGAGTCTATTTTGTCTATATTTATTTATTTATTTGTTCAAATGGTTATGGAATATTTCAGTATGAGAAACAGTATAATAAAAATGCTACTGGTACAACAATGAACAAAGCACAATGCACCCTAGATAGCCTCCCTCCCACACCATAATATGTTGCCTGGCCTAGAGACCAATTACTTACATTTCCTTTATAGAAGAATAAATTTTCTCTGAACACCTAGAAGAATATTTGTCATCTAATGGATGCTCCATAAATATTATGTGAACAGGTGAGTGGAATCTGCTTCAGCACATGTTTTGGATGTGGTTTGTCCCCCCAGGGTTCACATATTGAAAGCTTGGTGCTCAGGATGACAATGTCTGGAGGTGGGGATCTTGGAGAGGCTGAACTTGCTGCACAGTGATAAGGATGCTGGGGCTGCTGCCTACCAAAATGAAAGGATCACTGCACTCCTCAGATCCCACTTGGTTCCTATGAGAGGGCTTGTTACACAAAAAGCAAGACCAGCCCCTTCCTTCTCCGGCTTTCTGTCTTGCCTTCTTCACACACCATGTGTGCTCCCACCATGGCCCACCTGACCTGTGTGACAGAACCAGTGGAACTCTTGCCAGAACAGGCTCCAGGCAGTTTGGACTCTCAGTCTCCAAAACTGGGAGCTAAATAAACCACTTTTCTTCACAGAGTGCCTGGTCTCACATATTTTGCTGCAGCAGTGGAGAATTGGCTACTGCACTAAAGGAACCAGCATGTGCAACTGTTCTCCCAGTGCAGCTCTTGACTCCTCTTTGCCTCTCTCTCTCTCTCTCTCTCTCTCTCCCTCTCTCTCTCTCTCTCTCTCTCTCCTGTGTATGCTAATCATGTCAAACTGTTTGAATTCTCCCTCAAATTCTGATTTCTCATCTCTACTCTGACTTGGCTCTCAGCATTCTCTGCACTTGGCCATGCCCTCCCATCCTCTGCTTCCTCTGATCAATGCCAATTCATCGTGCCTAGTTTTTATGGTGTAGGGTGATTCTTCCATCAGTAAACTTCCACAATGCTTTAACCTATCTATGTCTTACTAATTTTTTCTCACTAGAAAATGAGTTTCTTCAGCTCAAGAACTATAATTTTAGAATGTTTTGCATTTCCAGCCCTCTGGACAATTTCTGACACATGGTAGGCCCTCCATAAATGTTCATTGAGTGAAAAGGAGTACAAATTAACAGGGCAAAGTGGGGCAAAGTATGGAAAGAAAAGATAAAGGGAAGTTTATAGATGGGAATGGGTTTAACATGGGCAAGATCTGCACAAACCTTACAAGATGAATCATCTCTATCTGGGTGGAGCAGAAAGAAGGGCTATCCAGCAGGGTACCACACTGCAAAGTCACAGAGATGTGACAGTGAATGGTAGGTTTGGGAAATGGGCGTGACTTTTTGCTGGGACCCAGGAAACTGGAAACAAATTGTGATAGAAAAAGAGATCATAGAGGGGCCCTGAGACCAGACTTGGGAGCAGCAGAAAATTGGTAGGCAAAGGAATTCAAATTTTTAGCTGTTGGCAGTGGGGCATGATTAAGGACTGCTCATAGGAGAAGAACTGTCAGAACAGCAACACTTAGTAAATGTGGCTGGGGATGAGCTGCATGAGAGGAAAGGGGTTTAGGAGCCTATTAATAGCAACCATCCAGAAAAGAAATGATGGAGGGGTGGAGGAAGAGAGAAAGAGAGAGAGAATCTTACATCTAAAGAAAAAAGAACCACCAGGAAAACATGATTAAGTAATGTGTAAGCACAAGCAGAAAAAGGAAGAAAATTTATTCCAAGTGTGGATAATTAGACATCACAGGTAGTTCCTAAAGAGAAGAGGAGGGCAGAAAATGGATGTAACTGCAAGCATTTTGAGAACAGTTGTCCTTGCCTTAGATGTTATAATTTATGTTCTGCTCAAACAATGCTTGGCTACCCCACCTGTTACCTTACAACGTTAAAACAGAGAACTATGAATAGTTAATAGACAGTGGTAAGCCACTAATTTTAGAGTTAGTTATGTATTGAATGTTAACTTTGCTGCTTAATGTAGTTATCTACATATAAACAGTCATCCGTGCCTGCGATGTTTTTCTTGTGTTACATCTGAAACTTTTCCTGTAGTACTTTATCTATAACTTTTTGCAAGTGTATCTTCTCCATTTCTGTAGCAGTTCCTTGAAAGAGTTGTTTCGGGAGTTTACTAAAAGTAAAATCATAAAATATTATCCTGCTGTGGAGACAAAGACATTTCTTCTGGTGGCTTTCCTCTAGCTTCTTTCCATGCTGAGTTTGCACATTTTAATTGATCTGTAATTATAGGAACAAAGCAGCAGCAAACCCCAGGTTGCTTTGTCCTGTTGTCTTCATCCAGAGATTATAGACGTCTTGTTTCAGAAAGACAGGGGAAGAAAAACATATTTATGTCAAAAGAAACATCTCAAAACCAAGGTCAAAAATCACAGCCAAAATCCTGCAACTTCACAAAGGCTTTGTCTTACTCAAATTCTCCATTCCTTTCCCATGGCTAAGGCATATTAAGCAGGATCAGACTAACATTCTTCTTCCTCTGGAGCTAATGTTACACTGGAAGGTGGTAGAAGCTGCACAAACTAACAAAATAAATATTAAGTGGTAATGAACGTTATGTAGAAAAACAAGCAAACAAGCCACAGTAGACGAGGGGAGATGATGGAGGTGCTGTAGACACACAGAGAAATGTAACATTTTCAGACCTGCCTGGCACCCACTGATGAGGAGAAAAGCGTCACACACAGGGAGATCAGTCCTTACAAAGGCTCTGCAGCAGGCGGATTTCTGTGTGTTAACAGATACAGGGGCTGTGGGGTGCGGAACAAGGAGAAAAAAAGTAGGTTAGGAGGTCAGAAAAGTGGCAGAATCTGCAAACCTCACCTAGGGCCTGAGACAGCCAAGTCAGTGGGGCTTAAACGTGACTATGCATTAAAATCAGTGTAGACAGTTTTGGGGAAAAAAAAAAAAAACATAATTCCTGAATCCAAGCCCTAGAAATTATTATTTCATTGGCCCAAGGCTTATTTCCAATACCCATATTTTTACAAAGGTTCACCAAGCAAGTCTAAAATGCAGCCATCAGAGACTCCTTGACTAAATAAACTTTAAATTGAATTAAACTGAATTTCAACAACAACATGTTACATTAATCCTTTTATCCTAGCAACATAGTCTTCAAGCACAGCACTACTCTGGATTTGTTTTGGAGACTATTTTCTTCTTTACGAGTTATGGGGCCTAATTTAAGTTCTCTGATTATTCTGTGGCTCTCTCCATGGGCAAAAGATGGGTATGCTTTCTGCCTACTCCCACGGATGCAGTGTTGTGACACAAGGCATAATCTGCTATATAAATGGGGTCTATTTGGGATATGAAAGCTTGTGGGAGAATTACACGTGAGCAGCACGATCAGAATAAAGATATTCTTGGAAAGCTGTAATTATGCATAATTTCAAAATAAGGTAGACATTTCAAAAGAATTAACAGCAGCCAGCACTCTACCCAGGATTTCAGTAAGAGTAATAACAGAACACTGGTTTCCTTCAGGAGACGTAGGTGTTTAACAAAACAAACTGATACAGAGTCGTGGAGTCTTAGAACTGAAAGAGCCTGGCTTATCTGTTTTGCCCTTGCGGAACGTGAGGTCCAGGAAGGAGATAGCTGCACAGCGCTGCCAGTCAGTGGGACAGCCGGACCTAGAATGTTCATCTCCTAACACAAACTCCAGCATCTGTCCTTGGACCTACAAATCCAGCAAACGGATGCCTTCGCCTCCCAGAGTGGAAACGTGTTTCTCTAAACTGAAAAATATGCACTGAAAATAAAAACAGTTTGAATAACACCGTGCAGCAGGAGAGGCTGTAACATTGCATGAGGAAATTTGTAGCATCTTATGGGCTTGTTTTCTGAGATATTGTGCAAGAAGAATTTTAAAACAGCACATCCAGAAAAAAAAAAGGAAAAGAAAATAGGATAAACATGATCCTGCTAAAGAGAAATGTGCTTCATAGGAAAATTCTGGGTTCCCACCTTTGGCCCTTTTTCTCTTCCATGTAAATACTGCCTGACCTAAGGTAGTGGCTTCCTACATTGCAACCTGAAGACCCTACAGGGGCAGGTGCCTCTTTGGGGGACTGATTCACTCTAAGTCATAGGGTGCACCCTAAGTCATAGGTTTCCCGAATGTATCTCTGCTTCGCTGTTGTGAAGCCTGTCTGACTTCTACTACCTGGGAGAAAAACAATATAACTAAGGAAACGTTGCTCTTTTGAAAATCACTTTATGAGGCAATTACTTGGTGATTAATATTGGTGATTTTCTGAAGAATTATGAATTTTATGGTCTTCTAATGGTTAGAAAAAAGTGTCTGCTGAGAAAATGAACAGCCACGATAAGCATGCTGTGCACCAGTGCGCACACTCAAAAACACGTTACGCACGAGCGCACACGCAAGAAACGCGCTATGCACCCGTGCGCACACGCATGCAGCAACAGCGCCGGCTCAGGACAGCATCGATTCTGTTAACACCAGTATCTGGAGCATCAGGAACCTCTAAGGAGCCTTCCCTGAGGAGAGTACTGCTTTGGGGAAAGCTCTCACGCCTGATCAAAGACCTGTGAGACTGCTCTTGGTGCGGAGCATCCACTGGAGGGCCCGCGAGGTGTTCACCCACTGCCCCTGCTACTCTGCCCAGTACCTCATCTTCAGCTACTCACTGTACCCGTGGGAGCTGCTCATGGAGGAGACCCCCTTCACTCAGCTCAAGCCAGGTAAGACGTGATGCAACAAAAGGCCTCTTTCTCCCCCAAAATGCTTATTCTCAGCAGGATGACAAGAGAAGAGGCAAGGAATCAAACTTAAGTTACTTTAATATGAGTGGTCCAGAAAACTAGAGAGAGACCCTCAAAAATGTAGGAATAGTTTCCTAAACTGTACCCATTTATCTGTTTCTGGCAAAGTGAGCAGGTAACGGTAGCCATAAATCTGTGGGGACGGATAATGCGGATAATGCTATATTTCTTGAAGTTAGATTTTAGCAATATTTGAATGTGTACATAGGGATGAAAAAGTAACAACACAAAAGAAATCTATTAGGGCTACAACTGCTTTTCCTAAGAATTTTGTATTACACATATGGACACATTAGAAAAGTTGGATTTTTTGAATGACCTTGATTTTCATTGATAATTATACATTACACTCTGCTTAGATGTAGAAATTACAGTTCAAAAAATTTAGGTTGCACGTAAACTTTACTTGCATCTGTCTGTTCATTTTGTTTGTGATGTTTTCAAGTCTTGTCACTGAACTGGAGACTCCATGAGGACTTGGCATCCCTAGAACCTTCCATGCTTAACAAGCAGCTGCCAAGTGGCATTACAAATAAGCTTCAGTGAATTATATTGTAAGCTTTTAATGCTCCCTTATAACAGTAAGTCAGGATGTAGTCAAAATGGATAATAGTTAAACATTCCTTTAAAAAGTGTAAAAATCTTAGCCAGAATCTCAGTATATGTATCTTTTCTCAGGTATGGAGTAAAGGCCCACATTTTATACTTTTTCTCATTGTGTTTTCCCACAGAAAATGTCAAACTTTGCTTTCCACGAGTCACCTTCTCTGTGCATAGTTTATTGAATGCATTGACAATGCAATCGTCCTCATCTTTCTCTACGTGCTTCTCAAAGTCTTAAATGATAAAACATAACCCTTACTGGAGTGCACATGTGAGGGCTTTACTTTCTCATCAACATGGACATTTGTAGGATGTTCTGATATGCTGCTATCTCTCCATCTCTTAGACTTTGCATTTAAATAAGATTGCAAAATATATAACAAATCCATTATGATTGTAAATGCACTGTGGCATCTTTTTATGAGAGATACATCTCCTTCCCTCTTATCCCTGTGTCAGTTCGCTCGCCTCATCCATTGATTTTATTTTCTAATATATCTTATGATTGTCCACCATCATCCATCATCTTACTAGCTCAAGCCACCATCTTACATTTAAGCTACCAGAATGGTCTTTTTGTAAAGAAACTCAGATTTATTGAAGTACAACTTATATGTAGGAAAATTTGCCTTTATAGGTCAATAGCTGAATGAGTTGTAGTAAATATATATACTTATATAACCCAAACTGGAATCAAGATATTGGATATTTCCATCACTCCAAAATGTTCTCCAGTGATTCCAAAGTAAATCTACTTCTCCCAACTTTTCTTATTCTCAGTTCTCCTTTTCAAATATCTCAAATCCATACTTCTCAAATGTATCTCTTAGCCTCGACTTCACTATTTCTTTTTTGTTTCTTCTAATGAGCACTGCACAGTATCTCACAATAGTCTCCTCTTGAGTTTTGGACCCCATCCTTTTTCCACCTGTCCAGCTTTCTCAAAACTCCTGATTTTTGAAAATTCTAATTTAACCATATGGCCTCCCTAACTTAAAATGTTTTTCCTTTTCTTTTAAGATACAAACAACATTTCTTAAAATGATCTGTAAAAAGAGACAACAAACATGGAAAAATGACTTAGTCATTAGTAAAATGCAAGTCAGAACCACACTGGAATATCACCTGACTCCAATTAGCAAAAATAGAAACAATAACAAATGCTGATAGAGATGTGGAAGAGAAACTCCTATATACCCTGGTAGGAATGTAAATTCATACAGCTATGAGAATTCCTCAAGAAACTAAAACAAAATCTATAATATGATCCAGCAAACCCACTTCGGGATAAATATTCAAAGGAAATAAAGTCAGTATATAAAAGACATGCCTGCACCCCATGTTTGTGGTAGCACTATTCACAGCAGTGAAAATTGGGAATCAATTCAGACACTCACCAACAAGTGAATATATGTGTATATGAAATCCTGTCATTTACAGTGAGGTAGATGAGCCCAGAGACGCTCTGTTAAATGAAATAAGGCAGACATGAGTGCTGCGTGTTTGTTCTCTTGCCTGTGGAAGCTTTACAAAGTCAACCTGAACGTGCAGTAGTGATTCCTGGAGTGCAGAGAAGGAGGCTGTATTGGAAGTTTGGATGATGAAACCAAAGCATAGTGGGATAGAAGTAAGATCTGGAATATCATAGCACATCAGACGTCCATAGTTCATAATCACCTATTTTATGTATTTAATGAAAATCTAGAAAACAGGAGCTCAGAGTTTACAAACATAGCACACAATGAGAGGGAAATGTTCATTATGCTTATTCAATCAGTTAATATGAATAATTCATACATGTTGATAAAAATAAAATATGAAGTAAATTAACCTACAAGCCTCTCATGTCTGTATTCCTGCTTTCCTCCCTAGGTCTCCTTCCCATGTCCATCCTGCCACCCAGCTTCCCGCCACAGGGAACAAATGCATGCTCCTTGCTGGCCTCCTGTGCCCTTGTGACTTGCACACACTAACCTTTTGGTCAGAAACACTCTTCCACACTTTTTATCACACTAACCCCAATAGACGTTTAGGTCTTAGCTTAAACAAGATTTCTTCTTTAAAAATTCTTCCTCAATTGTCTAGAATCAAATTAAGCAGTTTCTTATGTGTCCCTAGTTATAGTTTATCATACTATTTATCAGGATTTACTCACACATTTCAGTAATTTTCTCTACTCCATTATGCTTTGCTAATTCTAAAATTATTATCACAAGAAGATAAAGATCCCCTTCTCTTCATGTGCCTCTCCCACCCACTCAAAATATTTACTCCTTTTAGAGGGATGATGTTATTTAATAAAAAGGTAGAGGCCTTGCCTAAGAATAGCTTGGTTTTAGTGTTCCAGATATTAAAATTTATAGTACTTTATTGGAAAGAGAATTTGTCCATGATAGATGTTGGATTTATAAAACTTGGACAGTGACCATGCATCAAGAAATGAGACCACTAATACCAGTGTGGTGGGTAGGCAAGCTAGCATATGTTAAGCAATAAATTATGTGAAGCATCAGATTCAATACAAGCTACATATTAGCCATTAAAATGAGCAACAAATCCATGACTACAGTGTGGGACAGCATTATCAGTTATGGTAGTAGCAGCATTACACAGCGCTCATCCTTCTGGACTTAACAGCATGCTACCCTCTGGGAGAATGATAAAAATAGAATGCCAGTATTAGCATAGAATCCTACAGAAGTACAGGTATACACTCAAAAGACCATGAAGCTAAGGTATCTTTTCAGTAGCACATATTCAAATTAACCTTTAAATCTTCTATTTAAAAAGAAATCCTCACATTCTCCAACACAAGGGTCACAAGGTAAAGGACATTCAAGGGCTACCACAAGCACACAAATGCTCAAAGCACAAAATATGATGGATAAGAAGTTAGTTCTTCTGATTCAAGGGAACAAATGTTAACCAGCTGAAGCCAGATGGATACAGGCATGTCTTCTTACTTTTACCTTACAACTGATTTCAGTTGGCTTCTTTGGAAACTTAAAAGATTTTGACTGTTGGCAATTAATTTAACTTTCTAAAAGAAACCATTCAGGTTAACACTGTTTGGCATAATGTGTAGGAATATGAGTCTTATGATTTGTTGCAAGTTACTTAACTATACCTGAGTCTATTTCAAAAATATTCCTAAAGGTAGAGGTACCTCAAAGAATTGGAAGGGTGGTAACAGTTGAAGCATTCAACAAATGTTAAGTGTAATTATTATACTTGAGCGCTTCTCTTGGCCAGGAAACATGCTACAGAAAGAGCAAGATAAAGAGAAATAGATAATTTCTCAGGTCCTCAAAATGCTCCCAGTGCAGAGGAGAAAGAAAAGTACCATCAGTAGAATAAGCTCAAATAGAGAGATGTGCAGAGGGCTGAGAATGCTCCCTGGTGGGACCTCCTGCCCAGATTGAAGATGGGAAAAAAATACCCCAGGGAAAGTCTCCTAGAGTAGATGACATCTGCACTGGATCTTAAAAAGATGACTGTTCATTAAATAGTTAAACAGTCGGGAGGTCAGGGTATGTTCCAGTAGAAAGCAGTATCAGCAAGGTCCAGAGGCATGAGAAATTTATAAATATTCAGCAGGTTCAAATCAGAGAATACAAGGGCATCAGTTGCAAGACACATTCTATAAATACAAAACTGGAGCCCGATGGTGAAAATCCTTGTTGAGACCCAGGTACTCCACAGAAACTGAACTGTGATGGGTAGTCTTAATTGTGTCAGGTCGATTGGTTTGAGAACCCCTGAGAAGATTACTAAGGCACATTACCAGTTATGTCTGTGTGGGTTAAAGAACCTTGAAGGTTTCCCTTCTAGAGCTGTTCTCCTCCTGTCTCCATAAACTAAGCAGTTTGCTTTTCCATACTGTTCTGCAAAAACGTTTCCACTTTGGAGTCTCTGACCATGTACGGAGTCCCTGAAGCCATGAGGCAAGTTGAACTTCTCTGTTAAATTGTCATTGCAAGTTTTCCAGCAATAGGAAAGGTGACTAACTGACTAAGACTCAAGCCAGTGAGATACACCCACACATGCACAAACACACACACACTCAGACAAACACACACATATATGCTTTATTATGGAAATTATATGACTATGAAATCAAAGGAGTCTCACAAAAATTTGACAATGTGCCACCTACAAACTATAGAACCAGGAAAACCAGTGGTGTAATTCATTCTAAAACCAAAGACTGGGAACCTGGATGGCTCTTGGTGTATGTTCCAGAATATGAAGGGGCAACGTCTTCAAATTCTGGTTCTAAGAGCAGGAGAAATGAATGCTCTAGCTCCAGAAAATAAAACCAATTCATTTTCCTTTCCACTGGTTTTTCACTTTATTGGGGCCCTCAATAAATTGGATGGTGTCTGCCCAAATTGATGACAGTGGATGTTCTTTACTCAGTCTATTTATTCAAACATTGGTTTCTTAAGAAATACTCTAATCTAAAAGATATGCCAAGAAATAATGTTTTATCTGGTTGTCTGGTTATCACAGGATCCAGTTAAATTAACACATAAATTAACCATGCCAGGCCTTGTGTATATCAATAATAGAAGTCATTGGAGAATTTTAAGAGATATAATACAACTCTATTATTTTAAAATGTTACATTATACAGAAAAACCAGGACTGGAGGATTTCAAAACCAGAGGCAAGGGGACCAAGTCTTCTAGGAGAAACATATAGGACTTTACACAGAGTAGTACATTTAGAAGAGAAAAGAGAGTTTGCTTCGGAGAGACCTGAATAGGTTTTCTCAGTAGATTGCTGTGAGAGCACAGGGGAGAACAAGGAGTCAAGGGTGAATTCCATGCTCCTGACTTAGCCAACGGCATGATGATGGATACAGGAAAAGGGACAGATTTGTGAAGGAAATGAAAAGAGTGGGAAGAAAAGGATCCAAGGTGGAAAGCCAAGCCGAGAGAGGAGAGCCAAGGAAGATGCAAAAAGAGTTGGTACAACCCAGCAAGGGAAACAAATCAACACCTGCTCCCCAGGTCTGACCTCTCTCCTGGGCTTGTCTCGTCTGATATATCATAAGAAGCTAAAGAGGAAAACTGGGATGAACTCATCTATTAATATGCATTGTGCCCAATCCTGTTCCCTTATGACCAGGTACCCAGTTTTGTGGCTCATTTTTAAATGATAGTTTGAACTCAAAGGAAAAAAGACTCTTGTTTTCCTGTGTGATGCCAGCTGGTTCACAAGGAGACTCAACTTTGTGTCCTGTGATTCCTTAATGCCAAGCTTTACCTCAGTCTGGGATGTGACAGAAAGTTAAGAGCATCTGCCAGTTCATTATAGCCAGGTTTTGGTGCGACTTCACATTGAGACTTTAATTTGGAGCTGTGAGCTGAAAGTCCAGGAGCCAAGCGTGGCTTGCAGACTTCTTTGGTCTCTCATATAAATTTTTTACACGAATTAGAAAGTACACTTGGAGACATTGTTATTTTACAGATCTTGTATTTGTAGCCATCTATGTTTTCTATACCTCCTCATGTTTTTCTCCATATGTGCTTAGGATCCAAAAACATCCTGAATATAATGATTTCAGAATGCATAAACACATTGATGATGTGGACAAGTGGGAGAACAGGTGTGAAGTACATCTCCTTTGTGTTACGCTAATCCTTTCAGTCTATCACTGAAAGGGGAGGAGCCACCCGGTCACTGCACAGATTGCTGGAAAGATTAAATCGATTCAATAGATGGTGAAAATTTCTGTGAATATCGCTGATATTAACATCCTGATACTTCATTACACTGACAAAGATTGCAATGAGAATAGACAATGGTGCAAATTAATCTATTCTTCTGACAGTATGTAATAAGAATGGGATGTGGTTTAAAAAATTAAGCAATTCTTAGTACAATCTCAAGATTTCAATCTCGTGTCTCGCTCAGATGCTACACACTGTGGTGATGGATCATTGAAAAGTGTCAGTTTAACAAAGAATATGTCTTGGCGCTCACCGGGATTGGAGAGCACATTTGCTTTGTTTCACCACAGCCTGGCTGGTTAAAAGCAATAGAGTTGAATCAACTGTCGCTTTTAATTACCTACACAGAGTTCTCATTGCTGAAGGCACTCTGGCAATTGTGCCTTGGTAATAAACTATTCTAATAACTTGCCAATAAACTATTTCAGTTTATCATTCTATTCTCTTTTTCATATAATTCCTAGATTTAATTTTATACAATAGAAAATAGTTGCTCTAGGAAATCGAGTGTCAGTATACCCATATGCAATGGATAGATAACTAAGCTCATCATGGCCAGTCACATAATTATCACCACCACAGTGCTCACAGCATACTGTTGCATCATAAGCTGAGCCCAGCGACAGATGAGCTGGGAGGTAGTCTGCAAATCTACAGTGACTCAGCATAAAATTTTACTCCATACTCACTCCCTGATAGTCATATCCCCACCCCCAAAAAACCCAAACGATCTCATATCTTGAGGTCTACATGGAACAGGATGCACATAATTGTGCTATTGATACTACTTTTCTAGGATCAAGCTGAGAGAGTACAGTACAGCCTTGCATTTGTAGCCTCAAATGACAGCAGCAAAAAACACAGACAGCTACAACAGATGTTCAGAGCCAACAACAAAGTTAGTCCTAATAACAACCTAAGGTGAGGGTTCTCTCAAGGCACACTCAGTGTCCTGTGCTAGTGGACTCGAGGCTTACGTGCTTGACCCTTCTGTCAGAAGCCCACACTAACCACAAAGGCACTAGGTCTTTCCTGGGGCTTCTCATATCCCTGAAATTCTTATAGAGCAAAGTAGGCTTAATTATGATCTCCCAGGGAGTTTGTAGCATAGTCAGACTGAGAATTAGGCCTTAAACTTTCCTGTTAAAAGCATTTCTTAATATGCCATACTGCTTGGGTTTATCAAAGCCCCTTACCAAGTGTTTCGAACAAAAGATACTATTGGCTAAATTTACCACTAGCACTTGGCTAAATTCACCACTAGCGCTCAATAATTTACCTGATTACATTGTGATTTAACATTAGATGAAACATTGTATGTTTTTCTACAATGTTTCCTGATGGCTAGTCATAGTGCTCTGATTTAAAAGCATAAAAATGAGTAAGACACTTATTGGCATTAAGCCACCATTTTCATTCATTCAGTAAGGATTATAATATCTTTATTATTTTCCAGTGATGTAATATTTGAATGGTCACAGTTACTCATTCACTGAATGCAACTCTCGGGTACCTATTCATTGCCAGTTACTGTGCGAAGCATAGAACAATCATGTAAACACATAGCCCATAACCGAAGGAGCTTATGATCTATGTGCAGAGCCATGCAAGTAAATGAGCAATGAGGAGTGATGGGACAGATGGTGCTAAAGCATCAGGCACTGTGGGAGTGTGCAGGTAGGGTTTGCAGAGAGTCAGAGAATGCCTAGAATGCTGGTGGCGAACCTATGGCATGTGTGCTGCAGCGGGAATGCCGAGCCATCGCTGAGGTGTCGTCACAAGTTGTATGAGTTTTTTTTTAATTTAAAGTAAAACCCCAGTGTTCAGGTTTAATTGCAGTGTGGCCACTTTGCAATACATAAGTGGGTTTGGGGTCGTTGTCTCAAAACATTTGGCTATCACTGATCTAGAAGGAATGATGTCATGAACAGAGATAATGAAGGAAAAGAGGGAAGGGAAGAGAATGCCAGGCAAATGGAATCATATTTCAGAATTTAAATTTGAACCATAAAAAGCAGTGACAAATCCAGACATTCGTTTTTTAATTGTCCACTGGTTTACAAAATAGTACAGAAAAGATTAACGCCATACATTTCCTTAGCCTATTATCATGTATGCAGAATTTTCAATACACTTTGATATGTGAATAAATGGGCAAAAGTTGTTGTACATTATATCGGATGCTCATTGTGTAACTCATTGGGATATTTCTTTTCGGAGGCAACACTCTTAATCTTCATTCAAATTCTTCTTCCCTTGATAAAGGGTCTATAAATAAGGAAAAAAGTGAATCCACAAATTGTTCCCATGGTTATGTAGTTCCTTGTCTGACTCACGAAGTTGTATTTAATTCCAGCCTCATCATTGAGGAAGAGAGAGAAAAAGTTATTCCCTCCAACTGTGCTGTTCAGGATGGAGTCACTAATCATGGTTATTTATATTTATGTTTATATTATTGAAATCAAACAAATTGAAATTGTTTCTCAGTCATATCACCCACATTTCAGAGCTTAAATATGGAGCAATGCAAAACACTTTCATCAATACTGAAATTTTTATCACAGTTTTACTCTAGAAGCTATTATGTTTTAATAAATTATAATTATGAAGGCTCTGTTGAGGAAATAATTGCTCAATAAATAGCAGTTACTTTAAAGTAGTTTTGGTCTCTTTTAATGGCAAAATTTGCTTTGTGAAAGAAGAAATGAATATTTACATAAATCATTTCACATATTTATAATGATTAAGCTAATAACTTGATCAATGAGCTGACAGTCCCATCCCTGAATCTATGATGTCAGAAGATTCTTGTCTGTTAATGTAAGCATAACCACCTAAGCAAGACTGACATATCTAGGGGTGAGCAGTTTCAATCCCATGACCTCTCACATCGTATTGCCCAGTCCCCGGCGGAGATGGTAATGAGAAGTATCACGGCCAAGAATGAGTAAGACAAATGGGAGAAAGAGATGTCAAAGCTCTGCAGAATCTACTCTGAATGATGAAGAATTAAGTATCATTCATCTTAAACTGATTTTCTGTACACAATGCCAAGAAGCAAACAAGTAATTCTGTATGCTTGTTTCAGAATCTAAGAGTTTCAAAGGGAGACAGTTGGGATCTGTGTCTGAGATTGACTCATTTCAAGAATAGTCGCTATCCACACATTAAGAAATCTACAGTTAGTTTAAGTGTGTTCACTATGCTAGTTTACATGCACCAGTTCAATACTATCTAAATAGTCATAATGAAGTAAATTAGAGTGAGATCAGTAATCACTAAGCATTAGTTTACTCATTTGCTTATTGATGTACCTAACCCTGGAAAGAATTAAAAATAGTCAAGAGTGACCAATGAAAGGATTGAGTGCAACATGACTAAGTGTTATGACACAAAGACTCACTTGATAAGTAAAAACCCAATCAAAACAATAATGAATGGATACACTTGCCTCTCAAATTAGTAAAATATTTTCTGGTGCAGATAAATATTTTCTGGTGCAGATATCTCAACAATTGTTGTTGAGAGTATAAATTAAAACAATTATCTGGAAAATAACTTATGAGTACATATAAAGTCTATAAAATAGACATGCCCTCCAACATGCTACTTTCACCTCTCAGTATATCACCAATGTACTATTTCTGAGATAGAGAAATTCATATGGAAAAGATATTCTTTGAAGTATTTGGAACAACTTAAAATTGGGGAATGATTAAGCAAATCACAGTAAATGCAGAGTCATTAAAATATGTTAACAGAGTTTTAATAACATGGAAAAATGCTTAATTGCTTAAATTAATGCTTTAATTTAGAAAAAAGAATTATATACTTGTATATCAACATAAGCTCAATTTTATAAACATATAACAAAATCTCAAATATTTTAGCAATGGTTTCTTCTTATCAGGCTTTATTTATTCTAATTTGCTTGATTTCTCTACTTCCACAACAAAGTTATTTTCCCAATTGGAAAAATGAGGTAATAATCCAGAATAATCTATAAACCAAGGTGTGTTGTTTTAAGGTACACTGCATATAATTTCACCGGATCTATTGGAAGTAGATGGATAAGCAGAATTGAGTGGGAGTGAATTTTAATAGGAGAGAAGTGGGTTATATCTCAGAACTCATTAAGATATGGAAGGATGCTTAAAATACCACAGTACATAGGACAATAAATAGAACAGTTTTGCAACTTGATCCTCCCGTTGGTACATAGTAATTTTTCTGAGTAATAAACAGAACATCTTGTGCTGTTTACAAAGTATTTTCACTTCAATGTATGGAAGAAGCATGAACTTTGGAACAAAAGTCTACACCAATTACTAGCTATATTTAAAATGGTTATAAATAAAAAACTAGGCACACACACACACATATAACAATAATACCTACTTTGCATAGTTGTCAAGAGGTTTCTTTCATGACGTCTGATACAGAACATATTCAATAAAAGTAGCTATAACTCTGGATTTCAAAAGGGCATAGAAATCATTGGTGGCAAAACAGAAAAGTATTAATTAAAAAGGAATCTACAATGAAGCACTGAAACCCACAACACAGTGATGCAGAATCTGAAATGAGAAATATTCAGAAATGCATGCATGCAGGCAGTATTACTGAATTCAGCCAATGAGTAGGTAGTATTAGCTGAAATAATGGATTTGAAGTCCTCTAAGTTCTCTAGCCTTGGATTTAATGACACTGTACAGTTTCATCTTGTCCATCTTTCAATTTCTTATAAAATTGTGTATGCATCCTACACTTCAGACACCATAAAACACTTCTTCCCTGTATCCTTCTTTTCTCCTTTATAAACTGCCTTTGCTCGCTATTAAATCAACAGCCAAATGAATGACTATAAAGTTAACCTTTGAGTATGAGGCTATCTGCTATTTGGGTTAAGACATAAGGAGAAACAATAGTCTAGGTTTCTTTGGAATCTTAGTTGGTAATATATATACAGATTGATTTTGATGAACTTTTTGTGTGTGCATGTGTTTCTTCAAATAAATATACAAATATCCACACAGACATGAGTTTGGTGTGTAGCAGCTGTGGAGGCAGACATGGTTATCACCGCAGCAGGCTCCTCGTCGGCTGCTCCGTTCCCAAGCCCACACCATCTCCGCTGATGCAAGGGCAGAATGCATATCTTGAGGTGAGTAATTTTCACTTCCTCTTAAAAAATGGGTTAAAAATCTGTCATAAAGAGTATAACTCTGAAGTCTACTTTCAGTGTGAATTTTAAGACTGTCAAGGCAGGAAGACAGAGTTGCCTTCTGCTCTTTAGTCTCTAACTGCCTTAAAAAGCCTGAATATCTCGTATCTGTGCTGCTGTCCTCTGATTCTGAAATGTTTCTCACTCCCCATTTATAAAAGAGAGACCAGGGTAGGACACTGACTCACAGGCTCATGTCAGCTGCAATTTCATTAACTGCATTTGAGCCACACTTAGCTATTTTCTAAGGGAAAAAAATGGCAAAAGATGGGTTTGTATTGGGTTTCCAGCAGAGACCCCAGTGGTCTTTGATGGCACTGGCTCAAGCAGGAATCAGAAAACCTGTGTCCTAGTCCTCTTTTAAGTCTGTATGTGACTGTGTAGTAATGTGACTAACAGCATAGACTTTGAGTAGAGATTGTGTTATGAGAGAAATAAATTAAAAAATAAATATGTGTAAACAGCAAAAAGAACATTTTAAGTATGGTGCTAGATCTGAGAGAGTAGAGAAGGAGCAGTCATACAGTGCCATAATGAAATCTCAGCCCCTCTGTTTCCAAGAAATGATTTCTATGTGTGTCAGACCAGCTGATGTCCACTGCGTTCCCCAAATGTGGTGAAGGGGACTCCACAGCTTGTCTTGGTGTCACAGTTCATTCCCGTGTCTAAGAATCTGTCAACCTATTTTTCTTACTGATTGACATCCTTGTGCTTTGAAATCTACTCATCAGTTCTTCTCTGAGCAGAGCATTCATTGCCTCCTTCACACTGGAGATCCTCGTACGTAAAGTGCCAATGGTCCCTAGTGGTACAGTCCAAGCTTTTCTAGTGTGATCACCCTTTCCTCAGACAGCCTTGTTTCTGAACCTTCTGAGACACTTTGTCTCTCTTCAACAAGACAGCAGATGAAGCAGACTGTTATTATTTCAAAAAAGTATCTCAATAAGGCGAAACCAAATAAATCCTAGTCCAGATATTTGAAAAGAGAAAGCACATTTCTCACTCTTTTCCTAAAGGCAAAGCCCAGACCAATCCCCTTGTGTAAACAGAAACTGGTATGAAGAAAAATGAAGATGTTTATGGGCTGTGGACTGAATATCTCAGAAGATAACCTCTTCCTCTAACCATTCAGTTGATCATGTTATATATTTATTTGTTTAGAACTTTATCACCACCCAAATATTAGCTCCATAAAAGCAGATTTTTTTGTTTTGTTTTATTCATTTCTGTATCCCCACTATTTACAACTATCCCTCATAGGCTGCTAAAAATACATACAGAGTAGATAAATGAATAGCTACTGCTGCTTGTCAGTGCCTTGAATCCCACATCTTTACTTTGATGTACAGAATATTCTATATTAAAAGTTAAAATAATTTAAGAAACCATTTCCTTATGCTTCAAAATGAACTTCAGGCATATTTTCTGTGGATAAATATGTCAATTATGTATACCAGGATTTCCTTCTCTCTGTAGGAGGTGAGCTGTGCAAAAGTTTAACATCAAATAACAATCAAGGATATCTCTTTTGCTTTTGTTAACTAATTATAGCTAAAGAACATGAGGGAGTTTTAATACAGAGATAAAACCAAATCATTGTCAGGTTCTAAAAGCATTTTGGAGATAGAATGTATGTCTCAAGCAAAATATCAAAAAGGAGAAAGAAAAACAATAAAATAATATATATATATACATGGCATACATATGATAGAATATACATATACACAGGATTCAAAATCAATTGCTTAGTGGAGAAGTTGTATTGTTGACCACTGAAACTTATCAGCACAGGGTCTGGGCTCTCACAATGAAGTTTAAGAAACAAGAATGGAGAAAATCATATAAAGAAAGCAAAGTCTCCAGCTGGTTGACGAGAGCTGGGCTTCTCAGTCAGCTCAGGCAGCTGGAGCTTAATCTCCACTCTAGGATTATGAAGTTCAGCTGCTTCTGTGGTCACTCCATTCCCCAGAATGTTCTTCACTGTGTCAGTGACTAAGTGATGATGAAAAAAGGAACAATGAACTATTTATTCTTTTCCTTCAACAAATAAATATTGAATTCCTATCATATGCTGTCCAAGGCTAGGGACTGGGGAATCAGTGGAGACATATTCTTTGTGGAGCTACAAGTTTAGTAGTCATATGGAGATTAACTGAATAAAAATATGACTGATTCTTTAGCCAAAAGTCAAAAGAAACAAGATTCTAGGAGAATATATATTAAAGGGTACCAGCAATTTGGGAGACAAACGGATAGTGTAGGTCAGAAAAGTCTTCTGAGAGGTAAAGCCATACATGGGAGGCAGCTGAATGAAAGATTTGTGAGAGTAAAACTCTTCAACTAAAGAGAAACTGTGCAAATGAATTGGGAGAAAAAGGGGGGCTCAGCAGTAGGTGCACACTGTGGCCACTGAGGGGTTAACTCTCTATGTCAGGTCTCCTTTGAAATAGGTCCATCTTTAACTCTAAGACACTAACATCATGCTCTGCTGTTCATTGCTGTGTAGGTTATCAACTTGACTGGTCGTTTTTTCGTATCTATCTTTTCCCCTTTCCTTGAACACAAAGCACAGTATATTCTCTTATGGGTGTCCTTTTAGTGGAGACTCAAACATGTAACGGGATGAACATGAGACAAATGCTACATGCATGTATGAACTTGCCACATAGAAACCCAGTATTTTGTGACATAAATAGGCTCTAGTAAAATGTTTTCAAGACTTCAACATAGCACCTAGAGGATGGTGAGAATCCCAGCACCTTGCAGATGAGATGTGGTTGAGAAACAGTGGGAAAGAGTCCTGATGCGTCGGGTCAGGTATTGGAAAACCTTGGAAACCAGACTAGGGAATTTGGACATGAAATTATATAAAATTTTATGGTTGTCTCTAAAGCATTGAAAAATAATGATAAAAATAATTTCTGGAAAGTTTACTTGAGCTGGGCATAGAGAATTTATTTACTTAAACCATTACATGTAGTTACTATAAAGAAAGAAGTGCTGAGTTATCTTCTAATTGTCACTATAATAGCCAAGCATTGTATCCTAATATATGGGCTGCCAACTACCCGCTCCAAATTACCCTGGAGCGTGTGTATGACAACACCTCTGAGGGCCTTCCCTAGATCTGCTGAATGAACATCTCTGAGACGGAGCTGAAGACTATCCATTTCAGCAAGCACCCTATTAAGATGTGTGCAAAAAGCCAGAGAACTAATAGATTCAAACTGAGGCTGAAGATACTGCACTCAGGTCAGCTAGCAGGGTTACTCTGATAGTAAGCTGGTTGTCTATCACAGAGACTACACTGGCTACCATGGAGATCTAGGAGCAAAGGTAAATCTGAGAATAGCTTCTAAGGAAGCACCATAAGGAGGTAAAAGACCGGATTTCAGAAATGAAAAGAAGGAAAGTGTCCAGAAGAACTGTCATTGCTGCATTCTGAGAATCAGACAGCGACCAGGAGTAAATATTAGGCCTCCACATACCAGGGATATTGTTAGCAGTGAGGACAAAGAACAAAGCTAAGAACTGCAGTGAAGAGACAGCTTTAAAACTAAAAATAGGGAAAGGAGAAAGAGAGGTACAGGAAAGAGAGTAACCTGATCTGCAGAGCTGAGGGAGCTGTCAATTAGAATAAACTCATCATGCAAGAAGTTGGCATAGATGCTCCTCTCTCCATAAAGGTGCTTATCACAATGAAGTGAGACCGAGAGAGGCGGACAGATGGCATAAGAGGTAAGCTCAGGCTGAGGCTGAGTAAAAATAGAGAGGGCAGGAGCGAAAGTGCAAAGCCAGAGAATTCTGAATCTTAGTGAGGAAAGACAAAGATTAAGGACTTTCAAAATGAGAAAGTTATGTCATTCACTGGCAATCCTGACTAGGAAGGCGGAAAGGAAGAGAGGTGGGGTGTGTATGCAATATTTTTCTTATGTATTTTTCTATTTTTCTTTTATGCTTTATAATACTAAATGTAGCGACAGGTACAGAGAGACAGATGAGAGATAGAAGAGAAAGTTTGGTTTCTTTTTGACCTTTTCTCTCAACTGGGAAACTATCCTGTAAAAGCATGTTAAAAGAAATGTTTAACATTTAGCTAGAGCATCAATATGGAAATTACATAAGTATACTTATATTTTCCAAACAAATGTAACTTTTAATGAAAGGTGTTTATTCTCCTATTGCTTCTAAATCAAATGTTTCTAAGCACATTTAATTTCTGTGGATAAGAGGACTGCTCCCATCGAACAGTGGCATGCTAAACTCAAGAGATCAAACTTTGAAAGCTACATGCTAGTGGGCTGTTTAGTTTTCAAAAATCATAAATTAATAACAATTGGCAATAAAGCTCTTTAAAATTCCTTTTGTTCAAGATCCATTGTGTTGGTTCCCATTTTGTCTAAAATGCTTGAAGCTGAGATCTCCACCTAGAGGATTTATAGGATTTTGCAGATTTTACAAAACCTACATCCCTACATAACAAATTTTCTTTCTCTCTCTCTCTTCCTCTCTCCTTCCCAGAAATGAAAGATTTTAAGGACTTCTACTTAAGATCTAAGATAATTATCAACAAAACACAAATGGATGAATATACCACTATGCATATTAGCTAGATTACAATTAACAAACAAGGCTGAATTTTTATTTTTGTACAACAATTAGGAAAAGAGATCAGGCACAAATATAAATATACAATCATCTGTGCAAAACAGCAATATTGTACCAATTGAGATGTGTATAGCAATTTCCATAAAATAAACACCAAATGGAAATCTACTTAAGTCCTTTTTTCATATTTAATCCTTTATGTCTTTGAGCACTTCCCTCCCTCTTTTTAAATGTTTCCAGCACTAGACACAACCTCTTTCTCATTTTCTCATGCCTTCAAGAAGTATGCTCAGTTAATTGTATCAAATATATCCTGTGGCCCTGTCTTTGATTTCTGAGAATTTCTTTTTTACTTATAATGAAGAATTACTGAGAATTTGTCCTCCAAAATAATGCATTTTAAATATATGTAAAGCTGTGTAATGTCTGTCCTTTTGGAAGGGAGCTAAAGCAGAAAATGATTATTTATTTTATTCACTTGGTTCTGCTTCTAAAGGTGATATGTTAGCATATTCAGCAGATGGTGGGTAGAGTTCAGGTCTGGGAGAAGAGCTTTCAGCTTCATTTATTTTGTTAGGAATTAGAAGTACCTCATTTTGTGCCTTGAAATGAATATCTTTTATTTGTCATGTGTCTCTGTTATCATTATGCCATCTCTATGTGTACTGTTATCTTTATCTAGGTGAATATTTTGAATTTCTTTCAAATTATACATATTGCCCTTAGTCTCAGGATCCATTTCACTATGAAGTATTCCATTTATAGCTTCATGGGAACTTGTGATACTCAAATCCTTAGCTCTAACGGCCTCCTCCAAAGAGCTTGAATCACATAATGCAGGTTTCTCATTTCTTCCATTTTCCCAAGTTGGCTGCTTTACTTTTGTGGTGCTTTTTAAAGTCATTTGTGTGGTCCAAATTGACACACCGGAATTTGTCTTACTTTCATCGAGTATATTTTCTTCTTCTCTTTCTACTATTTTTGTCTCTAGGTCTTCAGTGCCGTCCTCTCTGGGCAATGTATTTGTTCGGTCAATTCCTTTTTTGCTACCATTGGTTAGATGCCAAATGCCTTGCCCGCCAAGAGGAGGAGTACTGATTTCCTTGGGAAGCTCTACTGTGTTTTGGTGTGGAAGAGACTCTGTTATCATAAATGGTAGGTTGTTCTCAGACTGTGTCCAAGAATTGTGCAAGGAATCAAGAATTTCTGTGCCAAGCAGATTTGTTCCTACAGTATTTCCTTCATGATCCACAATGGAACTTTCCAAAAGTGGATGTGATATTTCAGACTTTGTCATGAATGTTTTTGTTTCATTTCCAACTTGGCTATGGTCTGAGCTTTGTTCTATATGTTGTAAAGCTTGAGTTTGATCTAAAGAGTGTACTTTGTTGTAGGTGTCAGTTTTTAGTATTTGTGTTTGGTTTCTTGGAGACAGAGAAAAATGGTTTTGTTCACTGGTCTTTGATTTGTTCTGCTCCACATGCTCTGTTGCCCCGTGGCCACCTATCCCGCTGGAAGGTTGAGATGGTGCTATGTAATTCCTTGCATTTTCCAAAGTAGCTGGCAAATAACTAGGAGCTTCCAGTGGGAGCTGAGCTGCAGCTTTCTGGGGCTCAGTTGAAAATTGAGAGTGTGAGTGGCTGTCCTCAGCTTCTCCGGGTGTAGGGTGGGGCAAGATGGGTTCATTTGCACTAGGAAAAAGACCAGATGGGGAACAGTCATCCTTCACAGAGCTCTGTTTGCCGGCAGACAACATCTTAGCCCTGAGGGGAGGGGCACTTTTACTGCTTCTTTTGTTCAACGGGGTCTGCTTTGAGACATGTTTGAAAAGCAGCCTTTTTGAAGTGCATTTAACACAGTCGTTACTCTCTGGCTGTTGAAGGAAATCTGTAGAAGACACAAGGTTTATTTTTGGTTTTTTCTCATAAGTTTTAAGTAACTTTTTAAGAGGCACAGACACGTGTTTACGTTTCTTTGGGAACTCTGGAAAGGATTTTTCTGGATGGACTCTGACATTTCTAAAAGGGTGTAAATTTAATTTTAACCTTAAATTTTGTCCCTTCATTTTGCCTTTGTGTTCCAGTTGCTTGCTTCTGTTCTTTTTCAGAATCTGTGAGTCAGCAAACCATTTTCCTCCTTTGCTTTTGTCCCTGTGGTTGCTACACTTTTTGAGGTCCAAGTTCATCAGTTGGTTTCTATGACTTTGCTGCTGTTGCCAATACCCTGATGCTTTTCCTACTAAATCAGGATCATAGGAATTAATCTTCTTTGGGGAAGAAGTTTTCTTGATTTTTGTTGATGGCTTCAGAAAATCTATACTATCTTCATTCTTAAGGAATTTTTCTACAGCACTATTAATTTGGATTTGTTCTTCCTCACACTTTGAGGGTTTGCTACAATTTAGCTTCGTTTCTTTCATATAATTCTGAAATTGATCACACAGCACATATTTACAGGAAAGGGTATTGTTTGGCTGGAAATACCGTGTCTTGTTCTGTTTTAATGGTTTATAAGGCTCATCATATTTTGATCTATATTTGTATATGATGTTTTGTTCCTCGGGAGCATGAGGCTTGGACATTGAGCTTGTAATAAAGTGTCTCTTCCTGTGAGGTTGTAAGCCACAGTGTTCTTTTGCTATTGGAGGCTGCCATGATTCATTTGTTAAATGCTTTTCAAAACTTTCCTTTGCCAAAGCTGAAGCGGATGTTGCATACTTTCTTCTAAATGTGTCACCGCTGATATCTGTTGAAGAATAGATGCAGGAATTTAGTACTGGGCATAGTTGTATTTCCCCAATCAACAGATGCTTTGGAACCTTATGAAAAATGTAAAAATGACTCTTCTGATTATGGTAGTTCTGGAATATTTGCTAATTTTCAGCCAATCCATGAAAGATGTTTGGCAGTTTGGTATGTTTACAATGGTGCACTTCAGGACCACACTCTAGTCAGCTACAACACTGACTTAAAAGTTATAGAATTAGAAATAGAAATGTTATTCATAGTTGTCCATTTTTTATTACATTGGGTAGGATGACCTTAAAGGGAAATAATATCTGAGGATTTATCAAATGGCATAATAAGTTTTTTGCATTTATTGCCTACATGGATCTCAAATACTGCCAAGGACATAAGAGTGATATTGGATAATGTTCAGGTTTCAAACAAAAATAAACAATAAAAGAGAAATAGCCATTGACTTGATGAAAACAGCTATCTTTTCACTTCCTATAACTTAATACCATATTCATTGAATATTTATTAAATGAATAGGTTTAGAATATGGCCTGTTTCATGTTGCACAAATTTCTGCTTGGGACTATGAAATGGCATAAGTAAATGTAAGATTAAAGGTATATGTTAAATAATGCAAATAACAAGATATAATAATAATTCACTGAACACATACTAAGAGCTAAGCTTTATGCTAAATTTTAGGTATTCATTATCTTTCTTAACTCACAAGACCCATAATCCTTTGGAAAAACCTTATTATGGTAATTTTTACAGATGAAGAAACAAGTTTAGAGAGGTTCCTGTTTTCTGTTAGTCGTGTATCCACTGAATAATGTGCCCAGGGCTTGAACCCTGGTCTGTCTGATTTTCAATTTTGTCCCCTTAGCTGGCATGAATACTAAGATGAAAATTACATCTTATCACTATACTCTCTCCTGTTTCATGAAATTGTTTTATTTGGGAGACAATGGAAGTACTTCTATTCTGAGAAAAAAAAATGTAATCTAAGATCTGCCTACCTAGTTTGTGTGTGACCCTCGAGAGCTACTTACTCTCTGGGTATTAGAAGGTCAGGCTAAACAGAAACTTTATGAGAGCATGGAAATTATACTGAGGAAGAAATGAGCAGCCTTTGTCCGATCCTCCGAGTTCTGGAATCAAAGACAAGTAATAAGAACTATTTAACTAGCTCATCGCTAAAGCCCCCTCTACCTTGCAAGCCTATAATTCTGTGCTTCCAAGTTATAAGGCATAACATCCTGTCTTCACTTCCTACTGACTTCCATTCAAGGCAGCAAGCATGGCCTCGGCTGCTTTCTTCTCAAACACCTGCCCTTTCAAGCTCTACTGCAGTTCTCAACACCTAGCAGAATTTCAGGTGTTTTTAACAGCAGCTGTATCACTCTGAAAAACCACTGAAACAAAAGACTGGTTTTGAAATGGTTAAGAAACTACATTCTCTTCAGGGTAGAAGTTTTCTATGAGAATGGAAAGCATTAGACAGAGCTAAAAGCTAAAATGAAACATCTGCCTAAGGTGTGATTCTTTTGAAAGGTTAAGTGCTTATTTCTTTATAAAATAAAACCAGTACTTTCTGGTTTTATGGTAGATGTTTTTTTCCTTGGCCATCTCTCACTTTAGTCAAATCATCAGCCCCCAGAACTGGCAAGGGCTGAAGTACGAGGAATACAATTAACTACATTCACATCCTGCCTTGTGTCACACATAAACTAACCTAGGTTCATTCCACTCCAGTTGTCCCCAAATTTCTCCTTAGGGCCAGATCCCCAAGGTAAGAATTTCTTGATATAGCACCTCTGTCATTCATATTCTGGGAGGAAGCGCTGTGTGTGTTGTAAACCAATTCAGATAAGTGACAGGAGCCTCTTTACAGAGCAGCTGTCAAAGTGCTCACTACTGAACCTGAAAGCATTGGCTCACTATGCAGAAAGAGAAAGGAAGACATTTAATTCATTGCCCCCACCTACCTATTGACATTGCCCATGTACACGGTGGGTAGATGTCATGGCCAGATTCACTTGGCTCCCAACGTGGCACAATGAATTAAGTCCTGACTTTCCCTGAACTGGGAAGTTATCATCCTTGACAGCTCAGCAAGCAAAGTATGTTTCTTGACATCATTCCTGAAATGAATCACTAGCACTAGAAGGCCCATTCTTCTAACATGTCATGCTCTGGGAAGGTTGCTTACTGCAGAATTGGCATTAGTGCTCGAAGGATGTTGGAATGAAAGTTGATATTCACCCTGCCATAAATCTTCACAATGATATTGCTATTTAAAGGGTTTCTTTCTCCTTTTTTTAGCATTGTTAGGTGTTGGGTCTCAAAATTCTCTTTCATTAGACAGGAGATGCACTTTCAACTCTGAGGTACAGACACACCATCTACACCTCAAAACACACACACACACACACACACACACAGAAAGAGAGAGAGAGAGGCAATTTTTAGATCTGCAGAAGAGGAATAGAGTGGTGCTTTAGTGATTTTTTTACAGCACTTCCTTGTTGAGGAAATTAAAGAGATTTCCTCCTTCAGAGGTAATTAAATAGAGTGGGATTTTCTGAAATAAGACAAACTCACCTATTGTTCTTGTGACAAGCTGTGGCAGTATTTGAGATTGGACTTCTCCATGCTTAAGACTCCTCAGCTTTTCAGCACTTTTTGGATAATATCTTGTAGCTAAAGCTGCATCATTAAAAGCTGCCCTTTTCCCAGGAGGCTCTGAGCATCCAGACTGCAGCAAGCTCCCATCCAGGCAGCAGAAAGCCCTGTCTACCCCATGGTCTTTCCTTTTCAGGTTTTGAAATGATCCATCAAGGGCTGTGGACTTAGAGGCCAATGTTGCTTGATGGCTGTTTTCCTGTAAAAGTGGCATTTCCTTTCCAGGTCCCGCTATGGACATGACCTTTATCTCGTTTTCCTGAGTTAAGTGGCAGTTACAGTATCCTTTAGTGTGGTAATTTCTTGCCTCATGAGCACACAGGGATTCATGGAAGGTTCTGCAACAAAGGTTTTCTGATGTGTGTTCATTTGCTTTGCCTTGTCGGAGTTTCCAGTTAAACGCAACTAAACCTAGACAAGTGAGACCAACAGCTCCTGTGACAAATAGAGAAACTGTTAAATGATAACATCATAAGAAAAGACATATAAATCACCAAACATGAAATCCACAAATATATAGGTTTATGGCTTAAAAGGCATGAGAATGGGTGGGAAGTCCACCACTGTTTGAAACAGTGATGGGCCAGACATTGCAATAGACTTTATTCTGCTTTCTAATATCTATCTATCATCTATTTATCTATGTACCTATTTAAAAACACCATCTAGAATCTGTTTAGTAGAAAAAAAAGAGCTTTTCCTAGGCTGAAATTCATTCAGAACAAACAATTCCTGCATTAAAATTATTTTTCTGACAATGGAAAACCAGTTTAATCCCCAATTTCCTATTTCTCAATGTCATAGTTAACCTAAAAAGACTGAGAATCTCATATAGCCTAACCTTATCCCCTGAAAAGATCAATTGACCCTACATGCTATTGCCATATTTTAATCATTCTCTGAAGATTACCATTACCCCAGCTCATTGGCTTCGCATTATCAAAAGGCCAAAGTCTTTAGCATTCAAGATTCAATACATGCTGGCTATTAGCTCCTTACCTAGCCTTATTTTTCACTATTCTCTGCATCTAAACACTATATTTCAAACTATGTAGTTCATTATTCATCTTAAAACAGCCTTTGTGGATGATCTTAGCAATGCTTGAAATACCTTCTCCTATCTCTGCTTATTTAAATTCATTCTTTCTAATGTTTTAACCAGTGCCTCCAAATTCCTTGATGCTTTTGCTGTTTCTTTCCTCCTGCAAACATCCGGGTAATTGCCCTGAAGAGATGAACACCATCCAATCCCCGTGGCCTGGCTCTGTCATTCACGGGTAAGGTGAGTGCCGCTTGTCCTCTGAGAACTGTAAGGGACAATGTTTCTCGAGTCCAGCTGTGGACTCTCCTCTTTTCCTGCCTCTCTTTTCCCACCTAGCAAGTTCAAGTCAAACCCTGTGAGTCATATCCCCACCGTCTATCACAGTGATTTCATTTCTTAGCATTTCTAACAGGACAGTGTTTTGTTCATTAACTTGCTAGTTCACTGTCCTCCCTGCCAGAATTAACTATGCTGCAAAAACAAATGTTTTCAGTCTGGCTCAACATTCTATTCCCACTGCCCACAACTCTATCACAAAGAAGGTGTTTCAGAAATGTTTGTTGATGATTCTTAAATAATAGGAAGAATTCTGGTTATAAAGTCTGATGTTTGAAAACAGAGTACTGTAATCTTAGAAATCCCCCAAATTGTGGTCATCATGACAAAGTCAGTACAAATTGAATAAGGAGCTCTGAGCTTGAAGCCCAGGTCTTCCCACACTCCAGGTCTGACTGGACCAGTCACTTCCCTCCTCTGGAAGTAACGATAATGGATGAGAGGATCTAGCCTTCTAGGCACATCAACTGGGTGCAGCATGTCTGGTTCTCTCCCCGGATGGCGATGTTCATGAAAATCTGGTAGTCTGAACTTGCAAGAAAAGGGAGGTTGTTGGGAATGATTGTTTCAATTTTCAGTTAAAGGTAAAGTGAATAGTAGTTTATAGTAAAATATTTCAAACACTGTATGGTACATCACAGCATGAGATATTATAAACTCAGTGTATTGGACAGCGCAGTCTCAGGAAGTATTGCAACATTTTCAAAGAGTTTAATCTCTCTTAATGATAATAGTATCTTAAATTTGTAGCAAAAATGATATCATACCATTTTATTGTCAGATCATAGTGTATGAGTTATTCCAAAGGTTTGGGTTTGTCATCATTATTTCATTTTGTTTTCAGGAGAAGGCAGGAAAAAGTGAAGGATCTACTTCCTGTTCTTAGCTCTTTTTTGTTATTACTATAGCTATTAGCATATGTTAATCACAAAAATAAATAGATTTCCTGACGGTATCTGCATAAATGTTTTTAATGCACTTTGATCCTGTCCACCCTCTCTACTAGGGACTTGGGTTTAATGTATTAAAAATGTATGAGAAAAAATAAATTTAAAAATTCCTTATCTATTATATAGAGTAAGAAAATTCAAGACTCACAATCCTATCCTGGGTTTCCTATTGAGGGTTTTTAATATCTCTGAGCCTTATTCTTCCTCTTCTCTCAACTGGTGATAATTCATACCACCCAGAGATTAAGTGAGATAGTAGATGTGATTTGTGGAACACAATTGCTTTGATATATGTAGTAAAATTCCATGAATGGTCATTGTGATGACTGTGATTATGCTTGTGTTAGCTTGCTGTTGCTATGACCAAGTCCTTGAGAAGATCAATATATAAGAAGGAAAGTTTCTTACGATTTCAGAGATCTCTATCCATGGTCAGCTGGTTCCATTGTGTTGGGCCCTGAAGCAAGACCCCAACAGACTCATCAGACCATTAAGCACATGGTGGAGCAAAGCTGCTGACCTCATGGCAGCAAGGAAGCAAAGAACAACAGTGAGCCAGGGTCAGAATCTTCCCCGAGGGGGGTCCTTCCCCAGTGACTTCGCTTCCACTCATCCTAAAGGTCCCACAAACTCTCAACAGCACTAGTGACCAGTCTTTCAGCACATAAGCCTTTAGGGAACCTGAAAGATGCAAATCATAACCTTTATCTGGTGCTATCTGCTAGGATTTCTATGGCTGATGTAGGTTGTCTCTTACTAAAGCAAGTAAGAAAGGAAAGAAAGACCTGTGTATCCTAAGCTGCCCATTAGCCAGTGATGTGAGAGTCAGCATGACCTGGTGAAAGAATGGTTTCCCTGTGGTTGTGTCTGAGTGGGAAGCTGGATATAAAGCAGCACTGGTATATTAGGTGCAGTCATTGGCTGTGGAAGCAGAGGCAAAAGGCACAAATGGAGCTTGTAAGCAGGCTGGACGTGCTCCTATGATGTTTGAATTTTCATTGCTGTGGGCACTGTTTCCATATTTACAAGTGGTTTAATAATCTTTCTGAGGTGGCCAAAACGAAAAAGGTCAATTAAGTGAAAACTTCTCATAGAAGCACTGAAAACACATGGCAGCTTCATGGAAACATTCATCTACCAGGTCACAGAGGAAGAAGTGTCAAGATCTTAGTGTTTGTCTTAAAATATCTACTGATCAGTTTTAAGTACTGTACATATGATAATTAATATTTATTTTAACTGTTCTGGCATACTTATGGCTGAAGAGTCAAGTGCAATCTTAGGCAAAATTTATAATTCTTCTTTGTGCAATCTAGAGGTACACAAGATCCACTACATTTATTCAGAAAGAGGTGAATCTTAAAGGAACAAATCAGTATGAGATCAGTCTTTTAAAGAAGAATGTCCGGGACTGGGGATATAGCTCAATGGAATAGGCACGTGCCTGGCAAGTGCAAGGTCCTGAGTTCAATCCCTGGTACCACACACACACACACACACACACAAAATATATACATATATATATATATATATATATATATATATATATAAAGAATAATGCCCTTTTAAAACAGTATATTGAATAATTAGCCAAAGAAAAATATTTAGTATGACCACTTTGCACACTAACACTCAAAATGCCTATAATCATAGATAGAATTTATCAAAAGTTCTGTGTCTTAAACTTTCTAAATCCCCTGGAATCTTCAGAATTTGTATCTGTCTCTACAGTAATGAATCACTCTTCCCTTAGAAAAATATGCTTCTGAATATATATTTCTAAAAATGTAAAGGATACTAAAAATTATCCTATTGTAATATTTTCAACACGATGACCTGTGGAACACTAATTCAATGGCATCCTCTATGAACAAAAAAGCACACGATCAATTAAGCTTGAGAAGGCCCCACACTTACTAAGACACATGCTCAGTAGAATAAGAAAGTACAGGTGAAGCATGACAGACAATAAACCTGTTTCATGTCACTTAACCTAGCTATCTCCAAACCCAGCTGATCCCCACAGTCTATCACTGAAGTATCTGTGCGTCTCTCTGTGTTTTTATTAGAATACCTACTAATCATCCCCCAGTACCAGTATCCTAAGAAGCAGGTTTAAAGCTAAACCACTACTGTATCACTTCTGTCATTTATGGTAAATTATTTCTCAACACATATAATTACTAACATGGTGAAATGGATTTTAAAACAATTTATCTTACTGAGATAAATTGAAATTCACTTTCAAGTTAGTTTCATCACTGCTAGTGGTAGTTCTATTGTCTAGAGCAGATGGTGGTCTCTATCTATCCTGATTAACACTATAACTGTCGGGAGTCAAAAACCTGATGCTCCTGTAATTCAAAAGTAACTTGTTACTGAGTAATTTAACTAATTCACCAGCAACTTGTTATAGAGTAATGATTTATAGCATATATTCAAAATGCATCACTTTGGTACTGAGTGCCATCTGTGGGTCTCTGGCCATTTAAACTTACACACACCCACACACAAACACACAAACATACACACACACATCGACCACCACCACCATTATCACCATCATCACAAGTGGCTTCATTACGCACTCACAGCTACATAACTCAAGAATTTTTGTGAATATTTGGTCTTCAACTAATGGCATCACTTGATATCTTCCATCTAGTGAGATTTAATGACAGCCAAAGCATCGGTTCTAAATTATTATTTAAAAATACTTAAGGTTGAATAGTATCCTTTCCTTAGGTTGTCTGTGGGAAGCATGGGGCTAGCTTTTTAAAACATTAAATAAACAAATGTTCTCAAAGGATCCAGAACCCTCAAACAGAAGAAAAACGAAGGCCCACAAAAACTAAATACCTTGCAGCAGGTTGGACAGCTTGGGAGAGCAAAGGTGAATTCAAACTGGGGCAGTTGAACCCCACAGCTCAAGCACTGTGCTCCTGAGCTATGCAAGCACAGTAGATTAGGAGGCATGAAATCATCATAGTAGCATCCTCTCATGGATCTGGAAAGCTTACTGGTCTATAATTACACCTTGGAAAGGCACAGAAACGTGAGGGTCTTGAGGAATGCATCTGTGTCTGATCAATTTTTAATACTTATATCCTAGGGTCATGTTAAGTAGTCTTTAGGAAATGAATGATTGATCAAATATAGATAATATTCCTTGATGACCCGAAAGAAAACTGAAGTCTAGATAACAAGTCAACTTACTGAAGATTGTGATGTTAATTATACCAGAACTGGAGCTCTTGAAATCCAGGCTCATTCCATCATGTTAGACTGCTGCCCTGAAATAGAGCTTCTCGGGATTTGTGCCAACTGGGCTAACATCCTCCCACATGAACTGTGAATTTCTCCCATCCATAATCCTTGCAAATTCCTCCCCATTCCCCGAGGAAGGCATCATTTAATGGAATCACAAGCATGGACACAAGATGGGAGACAAGGAGCAAAAACTTCTCCCTGACATACCTGCAAAGCCAAGCACCATCAGCAGGGCCACATCCTGCCCAGGGAGAAGAGGACTCCTGTCCTTTAGAATCACAGTGAGGTTGGGGGCCTTGGAATCACAGTTGGTCTCAGACAGCCTCAGCATACTTCTGGAGGCCGCAGATGGAAGGGACGGCTGGCAGTGAATGTCCATGGTGTTTCTCAGTATGTGAGCAGAAGACTTGATGTAGTTTCTTAAAAAGTGGGCCAATGGCTGCAGGTCACAGGTGCAGCTCCACTGGTTCTTGTCTAAGCTCAGAAGGCTTAACTGCGTCAGTGGAGTAAAAACATCGGGCATGTGAGCCAACCTGTTCCGAGAAAGGTCCACTTCTCGCAGCTGAGGCAGGGGTCGGAAAGCATCTTTCTCAATGTAGGAGATGAAATTATTAGATAAATCCAGATGCCTGAGACTGTGGAGATCCGTGCCTCCAAAAGAGCTGTTTGTGAGATTAGTAATCTGATTGCCATCCAGCTGGAGCCGGGTCAGGGCCCTGGTGTTCCGGAACCAGGCTCCTCGCAAGGTCACCAGTGCATTGTTGCTGAGCACCAGCACCTGCAGGTGGAAGAGCTTGCTGAAGGTGTTCTCAGCCAGAGAAGAGCTGGATATGCGGTTGTGCCCCAGCAACAACGTCCTCAACTCAGTCAGCCCATACAGGGCCTCATCTTGAATGTCCTTGATACCGTTTCTGCTCAGAGAAAGCAGGGCAAGATTAAATAAAAGAGACAGATTTGCACTCTTTACAGAGGAGAGATGCCCATCAGTGATGATCAAAACCCTTGTGGTCGTGGGGACTGCTGTGGGGAGAAAAGCACAGGCTCAAAGAGGGCTACACGGGAGCAGGAGGGAGTCTGGTGGACAATTGAGGGAATGAAAGTCCTCAAGGGTCTAATCTCCTCACCTGGCTAAGAAAAACAAGCAAAATGAAAATGATCCTCTGATATCTAAACATAAGGGGAAGCTGGCAATCTATCAGAATGGTGATTTTATATTCTTTGTTACTGTGACATACTTGTTTTGAGACACACAAACCCATCTGTTCCTTTAGATGTCAAAGTTAATTCATTGTTTGGGGTTATCCCCCTTTGATGCTATTTTGAAGGTAGACTTTTGAGGTTTCCTCCCTCTGAGGCTGTGTCCTGACCCCCTCTGCTGTTCTCACACAGATCCATCAAGAGCAGAGCTTCCTAACCAGTTTTCCACTACCAATGTGTATTTATGCTGTGAAGTCAATCATCCTTTCTCTCAAACATGAAGGAGGGAGGTGGATGAGAAGGAGCATTGGTTTCTGCTTTTTAGCTCCAGGCTAAAAGTTGGCAACTTGGTAAGCATCTATATTCTCTCCAGACAAGCCTAGGATCTGTCAGTAGGGTTCTCATTATAGTCTGGGCCACCTTGGCCTTCTGTCTTATAACTGTTCCCTCCAATGAAGTCCATCATATGATGACAGGTGGTATTCAGAGCTTCCAACTGTTAAATCCCTTCACCATAATCACCTCAGAGCTATCACTGCTCTGTCATTAGAAATCAAAGCCTTTTAACTCAATAAAGATGTATTATAATCAGGAGTTATTGTAACACATCTTTATCATGCTAAAATTGTTTTGACTGCAAATGACAGTGTCATAAAAATGGAGAAGTCCATTGTCCCTGGGAGGTCTACAGGTGATAGTAGAACAGTGAACCATGGGGGAAGCAACTCGCTATTCCCTTAGGAAATTCAGACTGCATAGCTGAAACAAAGAGATAAAAAAAAATGTAAAGCACAAAGACGTCTCAGAGTAGCTTCTTTTAGAAAAATTGCTTCTATCCCTGCAGCACAAGCAAGCTTAAATCAGGGTTATTTTATTTTGATTTTTGGTTTTTTTCTTAGCATTTGTTATTGATCATTTGAATTCTATTAATTCTGGCCAGTTTGGCCTATTGTTCCCCTCGTCATTGTTTTTGATCTGAGATGGAGGAGTTTTGTTTCTATGGGTTCGTGGTCCTTTAGGGATTTGCAGACTCTGAATGAGCAGGCTATTATTTCTGTCAATTACTTCTTGTCTAAAACTGAACAGAAATGCTACTCACAAGTCATCCATCTACTTCTCTGTGTTTACAAAATATAACTTCGCCCATGATACTCTGTGAAGGAGGAGTTTGTAGAGGGGCAGCAGTGTAGCTGAGACACATTTACTTCCTATAGATAGCAAGTCTCTCTGTTCACATATACACACAAAATTTAGTGAAGTCAAGAAACCCGTATCAGAGGATAAGAGCTTAGCATTACAATGTCCTCAATATGATGGAGAATAGTGCATTCACCCACTAGCCTTGATGATAATATCAACCCCCCTAATTCTCATAGAGTCTTGAGAATTTAGAAATGAAGGGAATTATCCTCTCCCACTCTATCTAAACTCGGTTTTGTTTCTGAAAATTTTCCATTGGCAGAGCTTATAGCTTGTTTATCTCTTCCTGAATATCAGGATGTAAATCACATTCTTCTCAAATTTGTTAATAAGGTGTCTTATTAAATTGTTGACTTAAGCAAGCAATATGTAATGAATACAGGCAGTGTATCTTGTTAGCATTTGTACAGCTCATTTACCACCAATAAAAAAAGACCAGACTTTCAAAATGAGATGCAGTTTGATTATAATCTGTTTCACTGCTACATCACTTAATCTTAGTAATGCTAAACAATTGTCGTTCAGGTTTCTGATTCATTTGTATTTCTTTCAGAGTGTGTTAGGGTTCAAATCTATGCAAACTATGTACAAAATTAGGATGAATCTATCTTTTTTCCTTTTAAAAATTATGTGCCTCCATGAAACCGTAGTATTTTTGCAATAAGTGTACCTCAATTACCTGTGAAGGTGTTTAAATCTTTTTGGTTGAGTTCACCAGACACAGAAAAACAAAATAATGTTGGCAGTCTCCTCAGTCAGCGTCTAGGCCTGCTCTTGAAAAGGTTACCTCTTCAGTCTGCACAATGAAAGGCATAGCAATGGATTTGCCAACTACATTGAACACTGATTTTTAGACTTATTACTTTTATTACCTAAGATATAGAGTAGCTGCTGACAGAGGGTCACATCTCTGGCACACACCACACAAGACGGAGGGCAAGCTGCCACCAACTGATACAGGATGGCAAAGAGCATTAGACATCCACCTAAAAAGAAAGGAGAGGGGCAATGCACATCATAATGCTAGCATTTATTACTCATGCCTGTAGCATGTACAGTTCCTGAGGCATTGCGATGATTTCTGCTTTTTAATGAGCATGTTGGCATTCTCACAAGGTGCCAGGTAAATGGCTAATATCCTTACTTTGCACAGTTTAAAATGAAATTCAAAGCATTCACAGCGAAGGCACAGCCCTTAGTACAGATTACTACAGCAGTTAAGTTACTTTGTAAAACACTCTACAGTTTGTGATGTTTTCAGCAAACATCATGTTATCCAGTTCTTTAAATCCTGCTGTCCTATTTGAGGCTATGGAAACTGAAGCTCTGAATGGTTAATAAAGCATCCAAAGTCACACAGGTCATAGGAGTTTAATGGAGTGAGCCTTTTACTTTACATTCTATGTCCTCTCCAGAATGCACAAGCTCAGCTCAGGCATTGAATCTTATATAATTGTAACTGAGTTATTTTATTCCTGAAAGATTTAGATGCCACACTTGGGGAGAGAATATGAAAGAAGATTAAAATCATAGCTTCTACGTAGCTTTGAATTTAGCTCTGTTATTTACTGATTATAATATCTTCAAAAAATATTTTAGTTTTCTTATTTTCTGCTTTTTCATGTGCGAAATCGAAATAATAATCAATTCCTGCAGGACAGAACATTGTGAGAGTTAAATGAGATGCTCTAAATGTTCCGTAAGTGTTAAATTTTACCATAATTTTTATGCTTTTTCAATCTCACATTGAAATGGTAACACCATGTATATTTTAGCTCAGAAATGACCATTCACTTATAACGTATTCCTTGGCTGATTTTAAAATGATCATTAAGCCTTCTATCCATGCCATATGATAGTTTGAAAACAAAACAAAGTATAAAGAAAACATCACCTCATTAATTCTCTCATCGGTTCAACAAGTATTTCATGTAAATACAGTTCCCTTCTGTATGCAAGGGACCACTCATGGCAAGGAAGGCAGAGTAGTGTCAAGCCCCTGCCTGCACAGGCATACATTCTATGAATGGATATAAACAATAAACAAAAACAAAGATAAGTCTTAAGACATTTAGTCATAAATGATGCTATGGAATAAATAAAATGAGAGGAGATAGCATGGGCTTGAGGAAAATATTCTCCATTAAAGTATCACGGAAACAGACATGCAGACGGGAAAGACGCTGGGAGGCCTGGAGGAGAGAAGGGTGAGTGTACAGTCCAGAGCTCATGAGAGGCTTGATGTAAGGAGGGTTGTGCAGCCACACTGGAGAGGGTGTGAGGAAAAGCAGGTCAGAGAATAACAGAGGAGGACGAGTTCACCTTCAAGACGAATGCAAGGTCTTTAGTTCTTTATCCAAATAAGACAGGAAGTAGTTGTGGGTTTTTTGAGTGGCATTACTTGATCTGAAGTACACGCTTAAAAGATCCTGTTGACTACTGCACTGGGAGCACACTAGTAAATTAGCAAGGAAACTAAAAAAGCAAGAAAACCTGAAGAAGACAAAAGCAAGAGACATTGGGACTCCAACAGGGATGAGAGATAGGCAGATTCTGGAAGATTTTTTTATTATTGTGATGCAATTCATTTTAGCACATCTCAGCTCAAATAAGCAATCTAGACATGCAATAGTAAATAAACAAAGCTTTTCCTTAAAGTACTTTTTTAGTCGGGGGGATACTCATGTCAATACCAAGTTAGAAAAAAAAAAAAAAGTTAGAAAACAAGGAAGAATGAAATCAATCTAACTAATGATGAAAAAATATTTTGTGGACTCAAGAAAGACATGGCTAGTAAATTGGACCTAGCAGAATACAGTGGATTTCCATAGGCTGTGGATAACTGTTAGGTAATTTAGTCTGAGAAAATACTAAGAACAGTATGCACAGCAAAGCAAGTCTCTGTTCCTTCCCTTTAGTCCTACCTGGGCTACTTAAGAGTTAGAGTCCATCCCACATGTAAACAAGAGCTGATCAAACAAGGTGGTATGTGTTTAAATAGAAACATTTATTAGAGTAAAATACACATTACCATTAACCCCTTCAGAATATTCCCCCTTGCTTCAGACCTATGCAGATGCACCCATCATTCATGTCATTTTCTGAAGCAGTTCTGAAAGTTCTTCTTTCCCAAACACCTTTACAAGATGTGATCAAAAAGTATGGTGAGTGTTGCAGCTCTCCTCCATTGAGAGGAAACACGGGCTCAGAGAAACGTTATGATTGGTCCTTGTCCACCTTCTTCTCCAGACCTGGCACCTTATGAGTTAGTTGTGTCTCTTTTCCCAAGTCAAAATGATCATGGAAGGTAAATATTTTGAATGAATTTAGGAAATCGAGTTGTCTGCAACAGCACACCTATAGACACGCATTAAAGAGGACAGCTGGTTCAGGGGATGGAGCAGAGATTTAGGTGAAATTACACTGAGATTCTAGACCTTCTTTCTCCAGCATCTCTATCACTTCTCTAACCGATGCATGAATACCAAACTCTTAGAGGGCTGCTAAGATTCTCATCCCCTGGAGTTCATGTATGTGTGTTAGCAAAACCTGTGGACTTTGTGAGATACTACTCCCATGATTACATTTCATCATATGGCAAGTAAAGCTCATCCTGTTTGGGACTGACCTAGTTAGTTGAGTCCTTTACATGCAGGGAATGTTCTCTAGTTAGGAAGAGGAAGCAACCAGAGACACATGGTCATGCTGGGCAGGAAAAAAGCAAATGACCACGTTGTGACCTGCTCATTGGGGTCATGTGGCAGGTACCTGTGAACATTCTCTGAAAGCTAAGGGTCCTTCTTGCACAATGCTTGGCAATACATGAGTCATACAACCCCAAGTAAATAAGGTCTAACAACCAGTGGTTTTGGAAGAGACTTCTGAACCTCAAATCTGGATCACAGATTTGATTTCAGCAGAATTTGAATCAAAGGAGCAAATCTGTACTGGACTCCTGATCCATAGAAACTGTAAGATTAAATGTCAGCATTATTTTAAACCACAAAATATGGGGGAATTTGTTATAAAACATTATGAACTAAACACTGGTTGCCCTGAATTATGCCATACAACTCTTCAGGCAAGCAAGTTATCAAAATTCTCAATATATAGATAGGGTCCATGCATCTATGTGTGTATAATATATAATATTGCATATACTATATAATACATATTTATATTTTAAAAGATGAAAAACTTTCTCCATGTCCTTCCCATCTCTTAAATGGCTTTTCTTGGATCTAGCTTAATTTTATTAAGTCTCCAATGCCTTCAGGTGTTTGTCTCTTCATTTTCTCCAGAGTTTATAGTTGCTATCTGTGGGAGGGTTGTTCTCGTATAAGCTACTTGACTATTCAGATCAGTCTGATTAGCTGGAGGGTTAGCAGCAAGTACGATGAAGACAAAAATCAAAGATCATTGCACGGCTTTTGGCCTGTGTAAGTATAAGGATGGAGTTGCTATTTCCTGAAACCAAAAGGACTCTATATAGGCATTCAATTGCCTGTATGAGTTTAGACTCAAAGGGGGGATTATTAGTCAGAAGATAGAAATATAAAAGTTGTTTGTTAGAAGACTGGCACTGAATTAACTCAACAACAAATTAAGTAGAGTTCTAGGGCTGTTCAAAATTTAGAGGTAAGGAGGACCCAGAACCACAAGAGAAAATTACAGAGGCACCGAGAAGGGTGGAAAACAATGAGGAAAGGATGACTTCAAAGCTGGCTAATCATTGTTGCAGTTTACTTAATACTATGCCCAATGAGGTGAACAGGAAAACTGAGAATTGAATTTTGCAGTGGGGAGGCCTTTGCACCCTTGACAAGAGCAATTTCAGATGTTCTGTAGGTGAAAGCTTGATTAGGATGGAGGGGGAATAGGAAGAGGGGAACGAAAGAGCGAATTGAGACTGCTCTTTACAGCCCTTTGACAGCGAAGTTGAACAGAGAAGTGAAGTGCATTCTGAAGAAGCATCCCCAACAAGGAGTTTAATTTGTTGTTCGTGTTTAAACTGGGCAATGTAGAGTATGCCTGTATACTAGTAGGGATTAAAGAATAGGCAGGGAAGACTGGCTATGCAAAAAGGAAAAGAAAGAATCGTTGCTGGACTTGGCCTCAGTAAAAACAGGAAAAATTCATCCAGAAAAGCAAAAGTGAAGGCAGATTGCCTGTGTCCAGACATGGGTGAGCAAGTAGAAGCTAGAGGTATGAGGAAAAATGACTAGACACAAAGTGGGCATCTGGTCTGCGGGATTATGACTGAGCTAGAAATACATAATATGTTCTGCAGCAAAGGTATGTTCAGGGTATAGGGGTCATGTTTCCTTCTCTGTATGTTAGCTAAATTCCTAGACTTTTTTATTTTTTAAAGACAGGGTCTCACCAAGTCACTAAATTGAATAGACTAGGCTTGAACTCATGATCCTCCTGCCTCAGCCTCACAATGTGCTGGTATTACAGGAGTGTTAAATCCAGCCTGCTGAGGGTCATGGTATTTTTATTAGTGTGTTTTGAGTACATAATGATTATCTTCATTGTGGGGAGTAAGGGTATGTATATCCATAATGTACTTTAATTCTTTTTCTTCTTGTTCCTCTCCCTACCTTTTCCTTCAATCTCAAACCCCCTTCCTGTTTATCAAGATCTATATTCCTATTCTCTATCATCTATCTTTTCTTTTGCTGTTCAGATTGTTTATACTTTGGGTTTTTTATATAAGGAATTTATGCTATACTTAAACTTGTGTGTTTGATTGACTAGCGCCATGGTCTCAGGATGCTCCTACTTATCTACAAATGGCTTGGATTTATCCACTTGCGGCAAAGACTCCACTGCATGTAAATAGCACTATCCAGTGATAAATACATTAGCTGCTTCCAGGACTCAGCTAGTGTGAGCTGTGCTGTTCTAAACACGAGCCTGCATGGATCACGATAATACAATGTCTTTAACTCTTTCGGGAGGGTACCTAGAATAATACCTGGGTCGTGCTTTTGAAGTAGGACCAGTCAAGGTGAATGTAATGAGTGTTGGGGGCTGGGTGGTCTGTGAAACAGAAGACAGAGCAAGGAAGTCTCCGCTGTGTGGAAGAGAATGACAATGGGCAGCAATTGCCTCTGAAATCTAAGGTGGGTAAGGAAGAAGTAAGAAAATGCGAGAGCAGTAAAATGACGATGAGATAAGCAAAAAATGAAACACCGTCAGTTTGGTAGAGAATATAATTATCTGGCTTAGGACACATCTGAACATGTCCACAATGGAAAGATTTTGCTTTTTCTTAAGTGGCAAAGCAGAAGCTGCCATAGGGTGCGCTATTGTTGGGGTCTGGATTCTAGAAGTGAGTGCAAAGGAAGGCGGCAGAACCCAGAATAAACACAGGGCTGCACAGGCCGGGGCGAGGGCAAGGGCTGGGCCCGGTTCCAGAGCTGGGTGGCCACGTGGAGACAGAGGACAAGCTGGTTGGAGGAAAGGAACCCAGAAATGAGGCGATTGCAGTGACTGTATGCACAGTAAAGGCACAAAGGACAGCGATCTTAGTGCCGCAGTAAGCCAGATGTTAAACCCTTCAAAACCTGTGGGACTGTGGGCTCCATGGTGGGGCTGGTGAGCTGCTAGGTTCAGAAGAAACACCATCCGGAAACAGCAGAGCTAACACGGAAGCCAGGGCCCCTTGCTCGTGTTCGCTGCCAGCCCCCACCCCAACCTAGAGGAACAGGAGTGCGCTGGGGAAAGCAGCTCCTGCTAAAGAGGGCTCTGGGGACGTGGCATCCTCAGGGGAGGGCTGGATCTTAAGGGAGAAATTGTTCTACTAAGATTCTAAATTAGGTGGTTACTGCGTCTGAATGTTAAATCAGGCTCTCTACCTCCTGGCAGTGAAAATTTCATAAAAAAATGATCGGATACAGAGTCCTTAGGATCTGACAAAGGGAGGCATATCATGTTTTTCAAAAGGGAGGAACATTCTCTAAAATTTCACGATTTTTTTCCCTGTAGATTCACAATTATTCTTATATCCTTTGCAACTGGCACAAAGCTTGAAATATAATCAGAACACAAGAAATAGCTAACCAAACTTATCTGACAATGAGGTTTATAATGGACAGTATCATTAATGACAGTTTTTAAGATTTTTTAAAAAATCTTATCCTAAACCCTAAAATAGGGCATAGTTATGAGGTCTGTGTCTTCATCTTAGCTTTGAATCTAAGCTGCCTTTGCAGAAATGATGCTCCATAATTATAAAATTAGCTTTAGCAATTCTTTTCCTTCAGACCCATGTGAAGTATATTACAAGGCACTGAGATAGTTAATAGTTTTTAGCATTTGCTTTTATTCTTTCATTTTGAAGAAGAAAACATTCCATTTAAAAACATGCACAGCTAATTAAAGCTTTCCCAATATTCCATTATCTGAATGTAGTTGTGAATTCTGACTTAAAACTCTTATCAGAAGACTCAACACCCCTCCATGAACAGCAAATGAACATTCAATTAACACTTCAATACAAGTGTATTTTAAATAAAAAATATACTTTATTGTTAATCTCAGCCTTTACAAATGCAAATACTCAATTTTAAAACCCATAGACAGTTTCCTTTTATTCTTAAGAGAAAATCTCCTCCATTTTCAGGGAAGACCAGAGTCTTCTGAAGTTGTCCTGAAGATAGAAGAGTATCTCAGCAACACTGAGGTAAGAACTTTACCTTCAGAAATGTGTCCATTTTAAAGTTTGAATATCCAAGGGCATCTGGGAATGTATGTGAGATGGCACTTGCAGAAAGTGACTATAATGCTCAAAACCCCCTTCAGATCTACCTTATTTGTAAACCCCTAAGGTAGAGCAGAATCAGCTGCTTCTGCCAATTTGCAGTGAATTTGGGACGCTCCAACAAATAATTGGTCAAATGGTTAGAGTCATGCTCAGCTTTAAAAAAAATCTATAAAAAAAATTTTGAAAGTATAACAAATATGTTCAAAGGCTATTCCTTAAATCAGTTCCTATACACAGTGAGATAAAAGTCAAAATCTTAAGCTGTCATCCATTTATGTCCAATAAGAATAAAAAAAAATGGCCACAAAAATAATGCACAAACTAATTGGAAGGCATGGGCCTCAAACCATGCATATGCTGTCTAAAGTGTTATACATTGAAAATCAGGTTAATGGAATTTTCTTCCCTTAATATCAAGGAGCTGTTTGCTTTAATTTTCTCAATGATTGCCTTAATTTGCTATACACCTGGGGAAGAGATAGCATTTGAAAATAGGAAATGGAACTAGAACAGAAGCACTAATTCAAAAGCAGTACATTACCGAATGCACAGGGATGCTAACGGCAGAGAAGGGGGACATAACCCTATGAGCTCATGTGTACATCTGCATGTGAAGAGAAGGGGCAAAATCGAGAACAGCATTGGGCTGAGATTGCACAAATAAACCTCAAAGCAGAGCTACCCGCAGAATGTTTCCCTTCCTTAAAAGAAATCTCAGCTGAGTCACTGAACCTGGTTTATTGGCAAAGAGCTCCAGATTGCCAATTGCAGTCTGCAGTGAATGATGCTGTCCTCTGACTCTTCCCTGGACCTTCCAAAAGACAGCCTTATGGTCCTGAATCAAGGCCAGCAGTTTTCTGTAGCTGTTGGTTTCAAGCAGGAGCCTAAAATGGTATCTTTCTAAGGTCTGTTGGCCATTTCAGAACTTTAGACATGTAATGGTCAATTCATTAGAAAGTAACAAATAACTAAATAAATTTTATAGGAGAACTTCAAGATGGCGACCGGGTAGGCAGCAGAGAGAGAACCTCCGGGAGGAATGCCACTTAGACAAAGGACAGAAGGGAAAGAGGTGGGTATCCTGAACTCAGGAAGGATCTGAAATGGGTATTGAAGCCCTTGGAAAGACTGAGCGAAACCTCTGCTGGAGGAAAGGATCGGAGATCGGCCACAGTGCAGTCGGAGGGAGAGGAGAAGGAGGAAGTCACTGCTCCAAGCACACCCATGGCCCGTGCCCTCATTCAGGCATTTGCAGCTTCAGCTTCGGAGGCCCACGCTCATGGAAGCCTCCCGACTCAGCCAGGGGAGAACGGAGTTCCGAGAGCTGGTCCAGGGCTGCAGAGAGGAGGGCGCAGCCAGGAAAGGAGGCAATGGTGGTCGGGAGCAGTTGTCAAATCCAGTGCGAGAATGAGAGGTTGCAACAGCCCCTGGAGCAGAGTCCCCACCCTGCGGCAACCTTCCTAATCAGCACCTGGAGAGAATCAATGCAACAAGTACACAGCCCACCACTCCCGGCTCTGCACCTGCCTCAAGGTGGTGACCCCCTGCCTCTCCGCTGGGTGAGCGGCTACTGGCAGAGAGCAGTGGGGATCCTTGGTGGTGAGCCACGGCAGCTCCAGCTCCGAGACATCCCGCCGAGGAGTGGATGGGGGCTCCAGCACCGCAACGGGAGGGAGATGCAGATGGAGGTGGATTGCATGGCTTCACGCCCTTCTCATTCCAATATCAGTCAGGAAGCACGAGCTGGGTTGCCGGGGCTCAGCTCCCACCCTGAACTCTCCCTGGGAGCACCCTGAGTCTCAGCGGCTTGAGCAAGCACTGCCTGTTCCTGGCAACAATGGGACGAATCCATGGTCTTCAGGACTCACCCCAAACCATTAATGTCAGCACCAAGAGGGTCTTCTTACAGCTTGCACATATGAACCTTGCATGAACCCATAGCAACAAATTAGATGAAAAGCAGCAGACCGGGAGTCTGAAAAACAACATACTCTATACAGTAGACCCAAGAAAATCCTCCAACTCTATTCTAGAACTAATCATTAAACTCAGTTCATACCCTGAACTAACACAGTGAGAATGGGCTGGGGAGATTTCAAGCCCTCATACCATGCATCGTAAGTTCGTCCAATGCCCAGATGCAAGGGGTGGGGTACAGTAATACTGGAGATCAGGAGGAGGGAGGAGGAGAAGAAAGGGCCTCTGGCATTGAGGCAATGGGACAGAGCCGAACGGGTCACCGAGGGTGCCCCGACAGGGGTGCGTGCCCCCTGGTGGCTCTGCTGTGGGCCCTGTGGCTGCTCCGCTATGGTCCCCGTGGCTGCTCCACTGAGAGCTCCGCGGCTGCTCTGCTGAGGGCCCCACTGAGGGTGCCCCACGGACTAGACCTGCCCCCACCCACAGCATGGAGACAGGGTAGAGCGGGCTGGTCTGCTGTGAGCATAGGTGCTTTTCCACCTCTGACCATGGCAGTTTGTATACACCCATGTGTGCTATAGTATGGTCTGAGGTAGCTATATCTCTTCCCAAGGCGAGAGTCCAGGGATATAGATAGACCCAGGAATAGTTATTATCATAAGGAAGATGACTGATTGAGTGGTAGGGCAACAGAGATAAGAGAGGAGAAAATTGAATGATGAAATGGGCCATCATCTGTGTAACTGAGTAACAAATGTGAAGGTAACATTATGTAGGACAGCATCCAGATCTAATTCCCTTCTATGTTCTCTATAATTTGTATTTCCTCAATCGTTTTTGTATTAACAGAATTGAAGATAACTTTATATTATGCAGCATCCAGTGCTAATTCCCTACTGTCTTCTCTATAGTTTGGTATTTCCTTTAATGCTTGTGTGATAACTAATGTGAAGATAGCATTATGTAATACAGCATCCATCCAGTGCTAATTCCCTATTATGTTCTGTATAATTTTGTATTTTCGATATTGTTTGTGGCTTCTTCTGGTTCATATGTCTCCATTCTTTTGTCTTTAAAATAAAATAAAAATAAATAAATAAATAAATAAATAAATAAAATAAATAGAAGACAGCCTTTCCCCGAGAAGGAGGCTTCAGTGTTTAAACATAAGACCCCTCTTCTCTTCTCTTTGGTCCTGAAATTTATAGCAAATGGGGGAAGTAGTAGCAGGTTGGGTGAGGACTCAGGAGTAGCTCTGGACAGGAGCATGGACCAAAAGCCTGGTTGTCAAGAGGTAACTTCAGGGCTTGCCCTCTGTGTATCTTCTCATGTAGAATCTATGTGTTTGCCCAGACAAACTTGCCCTTAGTCTGGGGATATGTCCATTGATCAGGGAGTGGGCAAGTGAGGAAAGCTGGAGTTTCAGAGAAAGGGGCAGCAGTAGGACCCGCTAGCCTAGCTTGTCTTGTTAAATTGACCACACCGTTCAGGATTGTGTCTCAGAAAAGATGAAGGGGCTATGCGCACAAAGAGTTTCCTGGCCTGGGTGGCACTAATTCATGGACCAGAGTCTTACTGGAGCTTGAGCTGTGAAGTCCCATCTACTCCACCCTTCACCTCTTCCACCTTTGAGTCAGTGGCTTAGACCAAAGTTAAGATGGGGTTGCTCAACACATATGAAGATATAGTAAATTTGGGAGGACTGAAAATACCTGAAAGCAGGATTCTAGAGTATCCTGGAGGGTGAAGTAACAGGAACATGTCAAACAAAAATAAATGTAAGCACCTGAACCAAGGAAATAATAACAAAAGTATGAGAGAGGAGACACAGTTTAGAAGCATCATGAATGTTAGTGGGTGAAATGTTCCTTAGCAGTTACAGGATGAAAAGGCTGTCTTGCTGCAGAATGAAAGGTATGATCAACCCTGATTGGAGACGACCACCAAAACAGTACCCAGTTGCCTCCCTGACCTTTTTAATGGATTTTGAAAATTTGAGCACCCTTTTCGTATAGAGTTTAGAATGGTGAAAGAGTTGAAAATTAACTGAAGGAACCAGAGATGCTTAAAATTAACTATTGGAGAAAAAAAAATCAGGAAGAGTCCAACAGGTAATTTTAAACATCTGAAGAACTATAATGTGACAAAAGAATTGCCTTGTTCTCTCTGGGAAAAATACTTGCCAGACATAAAAGTACATTTCATCTTATATAATAGATGTATCTTTGGGAAAATGTTTAAGTCCACTTTATGTCAAGGCAATAATTTCATGTGAAGAGAATAATTTTTGCTGCAATTTAAAGGAACTTTTTCACAAATCTTATTGCCCTAGTGAAAAAAGGGGGGGGGTGGCGCTTGATCATCGACTGGTAACCTCTAACTATCTGTTTCATGAACCTGACTTGGACCTACTGTGTTTTTGGAAAGCTGATACCAAGTTTAACAAGCCACTCTAAACATAGAACTGGGTCCACAAGTCAAAGAAATGAGCCAGGTGTTGCCATCAGAGGCCGAAAGGACAATCCAGAAACAAGCTGAGAATAGAAATTAAAATATGATAAATCCTGGAGTAGAAAGTTAAATTGCATATGCTGTTCTATGCCTTACATCTGTTGCTTTTTTTAAAATGACTTATTGCACAATTTGTTAAAGGCCTCATTCACTCAGCTGATGTCTCTGGCACCCAGTAACCAATGGGTCTCTTTCATCTTCCTCTTCTTGGTGAGGCAGGGCAGCCCCGGCCAGAGCCACGTGGCAGCCTTGCTGCTTCGCTTTGAGTTGGAGTACACCCTAACGCGAGGTCCTGTACTGCCTGGCCCCAAACATGAATGCCACACAAGCAAGAGTCTCAGAATAAAACCAGATTTTAGAATACCATCTTGATAGTTACCTGATTTGATCACTACTAACAAGGGATCAACCAACACTGTGAAAAACATTGAAAGAGGAGTTTTGAGTTCATTTCTCTCTAAATATCACAACCAAATATTAGAAATTTTAGTATACATTCTCTAAGTTAAAGTAACAACAGTTAATTCTAGCATAGAAAGAAATAGCAATCCTGACACAACAAAGAGGAATTTATTATATGTTTTCTAAGGTATTTTAGGGAAGTCAAGGAAGAATCCTGTGCAGAGGCCAAGAAATAGCTTTGAGAATCTTAGCACCAAACTTTTGGAGCAACAAGAATTACCATAACCCAGAAACTTCTCTCCTTTGAATAAACCCACAATCATTAGAAATAAATATTTAAACGAATACTTCTACCCAAATGATTATGAAAACATTATTCACAACCACTAAAAAGTAGACATAACTACAAGATCCATCAAAAGATGAACAGATAAGATGTATGATCTATGCAATTCAGCCCTAAAAAGATATAAAGTACTGATGCATGTGATAACATGGGTGAACCCTGAACACAGGCTAAGTGAAGCCAGTATTGTGTGACCCTTTTTATAAGACTATCTGGAGTACAAAAGTGTTAGTCAGATCCTGCTGCCACAACAAAATACCTTATGTTGGGTGGCTGACACTTCGGTTCTAGTGACTGAAGGTCTAAGGATAGAGTGCCAGCATGGTTGGGTTCTGGGAGGGGCCCCCTCCTGGCCTCTGGGCCTCTCTCTGTGTGTCTTCGCATGTATTGAGATATCTCTGGCATACCCTCATCTCTTTATAAAAGTACCAATTCTATTGAATCAAGGCCCTACCCTTGTGATCTCACTGAACATTGTTGCTTATTTAAAGGCTGTATCTCTATTACAGACATATGAACGAAAACAAAAAATTGATGTAGCCAGGGGCTGAGGGGAGGAAAAAATTGGAAGAGATGCCTTAATGGGGTATTGGGTTTTATTTTGAGGTGATGGAAATATTTAAGAATTAGAGGTGGTAGTGGGAGTAAAACATTCTAAGTGTACTAACTGCTGCTGAATTTCTTCCTTTGAAATGATTAATTTTGTATTGGATGAACTTGACCTCAGTGAAAATTAAAAGCAAAAATAACAAAGCAAAAGTTTATTAGATAAAGAGAGACAGTATAGTGCTTCCACAAGCAGCCACAGTTCTTAGGACAGTTGCTCAGCCTTTTTGTCACAGTTAAGGGAGAGATATGAGTCACCTCTTGCCACGATAATTCTGCATCATAGCCTTTTGGAACGCAGGTATATGCAGCAGGAACATCCTCTTCCAGCTCATGTGTCTGAGGTCTGATTCTGAGTGCACTTGATTGTGAGCTACAGATGATGCTCAGGTCTGTTCAATTTATACCTTGGCCTCCTCGGTGAGCACATGGAAGAACTTGCTACATGCAGCATGTTCTCCCAAAGGCCAAAAGCTTCACATGCACCTTTAAAGCCCTTGCACAAATTTCATGCTCTGAATTCCAATTGGCAAGGCCAATGGCAGAGCCTGACTGTCAACAGAGAGAATAAATACACCGGTTCTCTAATGAAAAGAACTGTGAAGTCACACAGAGTAAACGGCATACATGGAAGAATAATAGAATAATTGATAGATACAAGAATAGGATATTAATTCATAGTGAATTAGTAATAAAAATCTAGTCTACCAAGAGGGACAGTGTGATTGGCCTGTTGTGTGTTAAATAGCCATGGTAGAATCACATAATGGGAGTGGTGGTGGTATCACATTTCCTTAACATACGCAAGGCTCTCTCCCTCTCCTACATAAGGAGCTAAGAAGTAGCTGTGAGCTTGATGGAAACACTATAAAGTACACAAATATGAACTGCAACTCATGGAAAATCAGAAAAGATACAAAATCTGTCCATGCAGGGGCTCCAGAGCATTTGCCTGTGGGCCCAGCTCACTTACACACATACCTATGCATTTTGTTGTCAGAGTAGAAGTTCTTAATATGTTGAAGGTAGAGAAGGATTATCTGGAGTAGCAAGCATGGTGCACAATTTACAATGGCTACTGTCACTTCTTTCTAGCCATAGTTATTATATTCTTAGTCTTGAAAAAGAATTGCAGCTGCAGCTATGAAGAGATGGGAACCTGAATCATGAGGACATTAATCTATAGAATGTCGTGAAATTAAGTACCAGCAGGTTTGATTGATAACCAGGCAAACTGGACAGAATTCTTTATTGGATTTCAGTCTCCAACATAATTTCATCAGGGACTCGTAGGCCAAGATTAGATTAGCATTGGTCACATCATCATCTTGCAGTTCCATCTGCTCTTCTTATTCTTTGCTTGTGATTTTTTAAATTAATTGTCTGAACAGTCAGATTTGGATATTTCTAAAGCTAAACACAGTCACTTGAGTTCTGTGCACTTGAGACTGAGGTACGGGGATGAGCTGTGGAACCAGAGTTGAACCTCATTTGCTTTTACCAGCTCAGTGATTTGCTCACGTTATTTAATTCTCATTTGTAAACTACAGACGACAACACCAGCTATTAGGGTTGTTAGAAGGAGAGGCCTTCTTGACACAGTAGTGACAGCAAGTGATTGAAAGATGTCTGGGACCCTCAGCAAAGACTGCAGTTCTGGTAACATAGACGAGTTACAGGATGTGCAGTACAGAGAGAGCTAAGAGAAAGTGCAAAGAGCACCCCCAGTGGGCAGGTTGGGGATGGAGGGGCCATAGTTTCTCTGGCCTTCAAGAACCTAGAGAGGCAATCCCCTACCAATAAAACTTCCTCAACTGGTGCAAAAACTTCAAGGATTTTGGACTCCTTCTTTTGATATTCCCATAAAAATCTTTATAGCCTGGCCTTTCACGACTGTCGTCAAACTCTGACAAGTGTTTCTCTGCTATGTGCAGGTTGTTCTACACACAGCCTAGCACATTGCCAAGCATTTGCTACAAGGGTAACATGAAGAACAATCTGATAGTTACACCATCTCTCTAGCATGCTCAGTCCCTGGATTGTTTGAAATCACTGTCAAGAGCAGGTAAAGAATTCAGTGAAATTGTAAAATGGACTATGAGAAGAATCGTGTCTCTCTTATTTATTACTATATCCACAAACGTAGCAGTGTGATTGGTATTAAATCAGTAAGTGGGAAATATGTGTGTCATAGATAAAAATAAATAATTGTTTAAATTGGCCCAATCTGTGGTAATTATTCACTAGGAAATAATCAGCTTTAGCTATCTTGCCAGTTCTTTCTGTCTAAAGAACTATCACTATTGAACACCTACTAACGCAGGGGACTATTTTAAACATTTTGGCTAGCCATCTGATCAAGCCTTAGAAGGTAGATAATCCAATTTTCAAAACTCACAAACGTAAGCCTCAAAACAGGCAACCAGATTTCCCGGGTTAATAAGCAGCAAGTTGGGGGCAGAGCTGGAATTCTCAGCCAGTAGTCTCCTGTGCTTTCTGAGTTCTCTCTGCCTTGGAGGTGGACCATTCCAGAAGCTGGACAGATGTGGTAATACTTGTATTTGCTGGACTTCTGCCAGTTTTTTCTAGAAGCTGATGGAGGAATGAACTCATCTACTTTGTCTGTAGTTGCCTTTTCAGCTTGTGTATATGAAGGCAGAGGAAGCAAGACCAGCAATCAATAGGCGCTTAAAGTCAGAAAGTGCAAGGATATAGGAGCTGATGGACTAATTCCAGCAGGGCCATGAGTTCAACAGCCTACAAGACAGTGGTTATTAGCTTTGATGCCACATTAGAATCACCTAAAGCTTTCAGAAGGGCCAGTGTCCAGGTTTCCTAGTTACTTTTCTTTCATTGCTGGGACAACACACCTGACACTCCAAGTTAAAGGAGGAAAGGTTTATGTAGCTCACAGTTAGTAGAGATTTCAGTCTCTAATCAGCTGGCTCCAAACAGGGTGGCAGGGTAAAAAGCCAGCAGTTCATGGTGGCAGAAGACAGCAAAAGCAACAAGAGCAAAAGCAGGGGGAAAGGAAGCCTCTCTTCCTCACTTATATTGTAAGAAAACTACCCGCCATAGGGCACGTGTACACTCACACCACCTCTGTGCCCTCTGCTTGCACAGCCTCAGGATGTTTACAAAGTGAGCACCCTGGCTTCCTGCTGAGTCACCTAGTTAAATTTCTAAACTTCTCAAGTTGACACAATGAATCAACCATAAGTTCATGGCTGTGACACCCAGGCATCAGCATGTTGCAAAGTCTCCAAGATTGTTCTGGTGTACAACTGAGTATGAGATGCATGCTTAAAGACAGCAGACCCACACCAATCTGTCAGTCAATCTGTGTGAAAATAGTATCAGTGAGAGGATGGACACATGGAAGAGAAAAATGAGAGCAGAGGTGAAAGGGCAGCTGTGACCAAAGAGGACATTTTGAAGGTTGGTTACTGCATGGTCTTCCTGATAAGTTCTTGTAGTGTTAACTAACTAACTCTGACCCTTGGGCTGCCAAACTAACTCATTCAAATTACACAATAACATAATTTTTGTGGGGTTCTTTTGCTTTTTAAAAAATAACATAATTTTGGATACATCATTATGATTTTGAAAAATGGGTATGAGATTTGTCCCCTCACCAAAGTTTGCAAATGGCACGTTTATTTCTCAATTTATGATTTCAAAGTTATAGACTGTCGATGTAGTTTTGTAATGCTTGATTTAGTGGGTGACTGGGTTGAAGCCATTTCCATGTTTGTTTGCTAATGATGCTTTTCCTTCACAAAACAAATTTCAAGGTGGGAAATGGTGTCAGATATTTTCTTCACAGATTATAGAAATTCATTAATTCCAGCTGAAGCCACAAATTGATAAAATCTGAGATTGAGGAATGCACTCTTGAAGTTCTGCCTCTTTTAAAATATTTTGTGACTCTAGCTATATTTGGAAAACTAAGCATGTGGCACTGGCTCCTCCCACAGGCTATGAAGTCTCCTATCTTATACATGGATTACATCATGTAAATAAATTTAGAAATGACAAAGTGATACACAACCTTTCAGATGCAAAAACCAATCAGTGTTTGTGTGGAGCTGGGCTCTGAGAATAGAATGCAGTGACCTAGTTAGCTGTCCAGGAGATGAAAACCAGGGATCCAGAGTTTGGAGCCATAAAACAGATATGTATGGAATTAATCTTTCACACTATAAAGAGTTCATCAAAGGGTTCCTTTAAATAGAAACCTTGCCTAGTGCACTTAGTGCATTTCTGTCTCTAAAAATTGAATATAACATAAAATTTCAGTTCACACATAGCTTTTCTGGAATAGAGCAGTTGTGTAAGATGATAGCTCCATGGAACTGGTGCACCCAGGAGGACTGACGAGAAGAGGGAAGTAACGGATCAGGACCAGTTGCTGGTGTGGAGCAGGCTGTTTACCATCTAACCCTGCTCTTGCCTGTAATACTGCAGTTCAAATTCTCCCTTCATCACTGTACTACCTCTCCTACATTTTTGTACTGAAGCTTCCACCAAGATCCTTAAAATTCTCTTTTCTACTGTTCGTTCCTTCATTCTCAGTGTCTTTCCTGTGTCAATTCACAATGATCAGAAGTTTTAACACCATGCTTGCACTAAACTTAAAGTGTCACACCTTGTTTCTCTTTTCTCTGTGGACTTTTATTTCTCTCTCTCTCTCTCTCTCTCTCTCTCTCTCTCTCTCTCTCTCTCTCTCTCTCTCTCTCTCTCTCTCTCTTTCTCTCAGACACACACACACACTCACCCTCCTTCATATATAACACTTTGACCTCAGCTTCTTAGCCTTTGTAACATCTTCAATTTCTCTCCTGTTCCACCTTCTCCATGCCCGTCCCACCTGTCTTCAGCCAAAACAATTTTCCTTTCTAGAACTTGACATTATCTCCACTAAAACTTCCAATGGTTCTACTTTGTCTCTAAAACCAAGTGAGGTTATTTTATCCTGGACTCTAGTCATCCATGATATACACTTCTGTCCTACGTTCAACAGTTCAGAATAGAGAGTGTGATACTGTCATTCTCCCTCTTCTCAAAAGCATTCTAGCTTCGAGAAACTGTGTGGAATGTGTTTTGGAAGATCCGGTGACTAAGGAATTACTACTAATATTTTCTGGGTTAGGGTCAGAATGTTGAACATTCTACAGTGTTTCTGGCAATCTTTCAAAGAACAAAATTAGCCTGTGCACAAAATATCCATAGTGTCCCTAGTGAACACACTGTAGGTAAACAAGCAGGCCCACTGTTTCCCATGGACACACCAAGGTTAATGTCAACCTGTCACCTCAGTCCAATTCTTCTTCATTTTGACCACTCCCCCAAGCCTGTCAAATTATTTATCATCTTTCAGCAGTTATCTCAGTCAGCCTAATCACCATGTGGTGGTGAAGGCTTTTATGAGTCTATTCTACCCCTACCCATATTTTGCCAAAAGTTGCAGTCAGTGTTATCATAGTATGTATTACCATCACCTCATCTTATAATTATGTATCTTATCCCTCTTAGTCCATAAATACTGTAAGGACAGGATTTTTCTTCTTGTTTGTCTTTTTCAGGTACTCACCAAGTTTAAATTAAAATTTTACTGTGTGTGGTTAATTTTACCATTTTGTTTATAATAAATTAGAGAAATCATTAATGAGTCTATGAACACTATGGTTTATATTTCTGAAGTTTAATTGAATATGATTCTAGCATTCATATTTTTGATGCCTACCCTTCCTGTCATGTTCAAAACTACTTTCATTTTTAAAAGATGATGGGATACTAAGTATTCAAACATTTTCCACCCTTCCCCCCATTATGGCATTAAATGCTCATTTATTTCTTTTTAATAAAAGAATGGAATGTATGTACATGAGATGTATTAGGAGGAAAGTGACTACCATGTTCTCTCTCTCTCTCTCTCTCTCTCTCTCTCTCTCTCTCTCTCTCTCTCTTTCTCTGTGTGTGTGTGTGTGTGTGTGTGTGTGTAGTTTAGAGAGATTGGACTGAGTTGATGTAATTAAGAAAGTCTTCATTGAAGTGATAGGGCTATGGAGATTAGTCCAAGAATAAAAATAACAGAATGAATAGGCATGGAATAATGACTATAAGCTACCTTATCATTGTTCCAACTTTCCTTCTTTCCTAAAAAATATAGTCACCCTTTTCCCAAATAATCTGTGTTAGCAACACTTTCGTACACTTAAGACATTCAGATAGACATGTTCTAGTTTTCTTCTAGGTTCTGGAGATGTTTGCCTTTGTGTCAACAGTCAATAATTTTAGTCTTCAGTTTTCTCCACTGCACTTCCAAGGCGCTCTTCCATGCTATTCCAACTTTTGTTGTTTCTGTTAACATCTCATCTATCAACCTTTTGTTATCCCTTTTACATTTTAGTCTCTTTGTCTTTGATATTCTATGGTCATCGATGATATTTTTTGTCTGTAGGTGTGAGTTTAGCTTAATGTCTGGTTTGGAATGTGTTCAATTTCCAAAATCTGAGTATTTGCATCTTTCACAAGTTAGAGGATTTCGGACATTGTCTCTCTAATATTCCTTTACCTTACCTGCTTACTATTTCTTTTTGCATTCTAATTAGATGCATTTTTAAAGTCAAGTTTATCAGTCTGTTTTCCATTTTCCTGTCATTCAGACACACATTTTGTGTTTGTCATTCCACTCTTTATTTATCTGGCTGCTTTCTGGATAATTATTTTTCAGGTCAATATTCTAGTTCACATATTCTCTCAGTAACTGGATCTATATGCTGTTAATTCCTTAAATTCATTCATAATCCAATTCCTTCCTAATTTCTGTTCCATTCTAAGATCTTAACAACTTCACTGGACAGTGTTGAAAGATCTCTTTATTGTGCATAGTTTCTTTGTTTTTATTCCTTAGACACATTTATTTTATATTTCTAATCTCTCAGGTCTTTTCAGTTATAACATGGTCTTTCTGATAATTCTTGCTTCTGCTGCCTGGTTTTGCAATGCATTTGAATTTTTGTTTCTATTGTGGATTCATGTTTCTTAGACCTTTATCCCTGTTAGTTTCTTGTATTTCACAGAAGGGCCTGATTTTGCCCTGGATGGTAATGTAAGAACACTAACACCTCAGAAGCACAATAAAACTTTAATCTGGAGTTTTTCAGAAACATGTGTGCTAATAATTCTGTTTTAAAACTTGTTAGTGTACAGGCTTGTGGATCACACTTCTCAGGGTTGTATTTCATTTCTCTTGCTTTTCCTGGTGCTCAGTATAAAATAGGTCTCTTGTCCTCTGCACTTTTCTATGCAGAGTGAATTTTGTTTTCTCTAGTTCGCCTAGTCCTCCTATTGTCTCTTGAAGGTACTGGCTTTCTGTGGATCTTTTAAAATCGGATCTCCCATCTTGCTTGGGCCCATGCTGTGTCTATACCAAGTAAAATTTAGACTTTAGGCCAACAAGAATCAGTATGAGAGTGTCATTGCTTTTCTGTCCACCTGGGACGGTAGCTTAAACTGATCACTTGCCTTTTTATTGTCATCTACATGAGATTACAAACACCATGAAGCATGAATAACTCCTCTCCTTTACATTGCTTATCTATAAGAATTAGAACAGTGTATTATATACAGCAAGTGCTAAATAACTATTAGTAGAGTGCATAAATGAACATGAAAGCTTTCCATAAATATGAAGGCATTTCATTCCCGCAACAACCTTGTGAAGTAGGCTTCATAGTTTTTTTTTTTTTTTTTTTTGCATTTCAATAAACACTGAAACCCAAATACTGTAATTGTAAGTAATCTGTATAGAACATTATAGTAAGAAAACAAGTTAAAACTTGAATCTTGGCCTATCTGATCGGGTTTTCTCTATATCATGATGTCTATGAAAACTAAACTTTGTCAACATGTTTGAACCAGCTTTAAGAATCAGGAAGTTTTCACCTTAGATTGCGGCTTTTAGGATAACCGGCTGGGAGCTGTCCATGGTATTGAACTACCTCACACTGAAGCTTAGTCCGGGCCAATGACACGTTCTGCCTCAAAGTCTATGGCCAGTAAAGCCCTTGAATGCAGGGGGAATTTCCTTTCTCACTCTAATTCTGATACTAGCCAGTTTGTTCCCCTTCATTCCTACTGATTATATTACAATCCGCTCCCACCACTGACACAGACCCAACTTCAGCACAGCCACTCCACATAGCGGTCTCGCTGACCATCATGGACTAACCCTACCCTCGGGTCCTCTTCAGCCACATCTCTCATAAACAGCCCCACTCCTTAACCATATTTCTAAGGGTAGCAATGGCCAGTCAGAGTACCTAAAAGGACGAATACCACCTTCTAGAAATTTTGAGGCTACTCTAGTCCGATTTCTTTGCTACATTAAGAATATTATAAAGCCAGGTCTTTTAAAAATTCCCTCAATAAGTGTGCTTTCCACTACTCTGATCAATTCATAGTTCTTGTACACATTCATTATACATGAGAAAGGATTAAAAAATACTCGTTGAAATTTCAGACAACAAACAGTCTGACTTTCTGGTGCTGGTTCTCATGACCTTTTGCCATACTGAAACAAGCAAAGATACTCTGAACTTTCTCATTCATAAAAATCTCTGAGATCAGAATCTTTACCTACCTTCACATGGAGACTAAGCTTTACAAATTCAAGAAAACAAGAAAAGATAGGCTCTCTGGCTTTTTGAGCTGCTTATTTGCTTACCCAAATGTAATTTATTTAAATGATATCTGATAGAATTTTCCACAGAGTCCAGGGCTTATTGGAGCATGAGGTGGTTGTCTAACCATCACTTCAGCCATGTCATCTGAGCTTGTAGGAGGAGTTGTCTCCTAACACAATGACCCTGATCAGGCAACATAAGTTCTGTCCCCTTCCACATATTGTATAATGAGGTGAGTAAAGTGTTGCTGGCCTAAACCAAAGGGTAAGACAGTTTGCTCAGGACATTTGTCATTTCAGAAAGATGTAAATTTTATGATATTTGCTGAAAGTCAGTGATCAAACTCATGGAGAGTCTGTGGAGGAAAAAATATAAAACCCAAAAGAAGACGCTATGCTCTAAGTGGGTGTCATGATACCTATCAGCTGACTCTGCCTCTTTGATTTAAGCCCAAGGCTTCTTGAGGTAGCTATGATTCGTTTCTAATTAAGAAAAGAAAAAAATACCTTAATATCCTACAGCGTATCCTGGCCAAAACGGTAATATATAGATGTGCGCTTTGATGAGAGGATGTGAAAGTGCTTGATACACCTCATTTGTTCTTGAATGTCATGGAATAGACAGGGAACATTAGACAAGGTAGGCAGGGGTCTTGCAGGAAGTTAAAGCTACTCCCATGAAGGCCCCCACAGACGTGGCTATCTATCATATTAACACAGCCATGTACCTTTCTCTAACAACTCTTTACCACTCCTTCGGGTGACCTGAAGCACTGCAATACCAGAGAGCACTATGGTGAAACATGCAAACAACCTCCATGCACACATGTGCACTCAAAAACTAAAGGTTATAACTGTTTTCTAGTGCCCTCTGCATTCAGTCTTCCACTACCTTACCAACTGTCGGAATTGGACTTTGTGCTGGTGTGAGGGTTTTCCAAGACAGGCCTCTCTTTCCTCCAGCATAGACTCTAGCCAACTTTTCCCTTCATCCTTCCGAGTTGCCTTGCTCTCTAGCGCCATCTAGCAGACAGTCGACTTGCCAGGGGTGGGACCTCCGCTTTCCAGAGCGCAGCTACTCAGGGTAGAGGCTTGGAAATTGCGCGTGGAGCAAAGACAGGCGTGCAGTCTCCAAGTTGAGGAGCACGCGAACAAATGTCAATCATTTCCATGACTTTTAAAACCCTCCTTACTCGAAACAGCCTTTCCCCATGAAAAATGTCAAAGAAGGAACATCAGACAAAATATTCTGTTCCGAACAGTGATGAAAATTGGAAACTAATCAAAGTGAAGACAGGAGAAGAGCCCTACGTGTGTAAAATTGACACCTTTTTTGTAAAATAAATAAATAAATGAATGAATAAATAAACTTTAAGGACCTGAATTTATTGTCACACATAAAAGATTTGCACAAAAAGAATGAGCAAGTGACATATTTAGGTTACAGCGCACCCACTTGAGAGGCAGAGTCAGACGCAGCCCTCACGGCGGCTATTCTGATGCTGTAATTTCGTGTTCTTTTCCATCCTTCGCAGTGCTTGTTAGCAGCCTAAAAGGGGCTCCCTCGAAAACCGAAGGGCGAGCCACAGTGCTTTCTCCTCGCCATGAATTTTGTAATACTAATTAACTAATCCCCAGCCGCATGGAGGCAACCTGCAAAGATTCGCCAGAGGCAAACTGCTAAATAAATGGTGACAGGTTCCTCAGTTTTCAATTAGATGAAATGACATATTGGGAAAACGAGTGGCCTGGCTTTCTAATGATGAGCATTTTATGAGTATCTCATTTCTGGAAATGAAGAGGAACTCTGGCCATTTCTCCATTCAGACACAAAAGGAGGACCAAAACCCACTCTTGCATACATCAAAGCATGATCCTGCCTTCGGTGGCTGCATTTGAGCACAAATGAAAATAACACTTGGTCCGAAAAATGCTGCTTTGGAGAATGTTTCTGCTCCAGTGAAATGTCTGACAGGACACAGCACAAGGACCAAAGAGAACAACCAGTCTCATTAAATCTCTACAGGTGGCACTGGCTCCGCTCACCGGCCCTGACTCCCGGCCCCGCCCTCCTGACTTCCATGTTTGTGTTGCCAGTCTCTTGGTAGCATGGCAACTGTTGCTATGTTTGCAGTAATAAGTGGATGGTGCTGGTGTCTCAGTAATGATTCAGATACCAGAGCAATGATTTCTAAATAGATTTCTGAAGCAGCTCTCACAATTGCACTGCACAGTTTAACGGGTTTAATTTCTCAGTTTTTTTCTTTTACCACCGGCGCCTTCCATATCGCTAAATCTAACCCTCATATAATGTAAAACTCGCCACATTCTTCCTTTTGTTGGCTAGCATTTGAAACAGGATGTTTGTTATTTAAGAAGACCACATTTCACAAGTCATTACTTCTTATTATCTCCTTAGGACCCGTGGGATTTAATTTTTGCTTGATATTTGGATAATGGCAACTAAGGCAATCAGAAAAAGAAACAAAAATTGTGCATAAAACAGTCCCTGGACGACCCAAAGCAGGATGAACAACAAAGAAGCCCGGCGTTCATGTTGGTGATATTAGCAGAGCGCTTTCCATTAACAAACTGATGCTCTAAATGCCTCAGTTGCAAACAGGTATGAAAAGCTCACTAGTGGATATATGTTTACCATTCTATATCTTTACTCAAAGAAACGGTGGGAAAAAAGAAATCCCTTTTGTTTTCCCGGCCACGACTCACACATATTTGTCAGGTAATGCTAAATGCAACACTGTTACTAGACACTAGCAGAGCCTAGGCTCCAAGGGGTGGAGCGGTAACATGGTTAATATTGCCACATTCGCTGGCAGCATTGTTCACTGGAAGAGAAGATATATTTCAGGCTTTGATCATTTGCTGTGTTCCAGGCATTGCTGTGTGTTTTTGTAGGCCAGTCATAGCACTGACTTATCACAGCTCTTCTACAAGGTAAGAGTTATTTATCAGTATTCTGCAAATGAGAAAGCTGAAGCCTGGGATGGATAAATGACCTGCCTGAGGCTTTGCACCTAGTAAACAGCATGGCCAAGCCTCGAGCCTGGATCAGCCTGATTCCAAAGCCTATGATCCTTCCACTCCTTGCTGAGCTGTGATAGTGAAGGAGAAGAGCGGCTCTCATACTAATCAGCTGTGCGACCCGAGCAACTCCCTTCTGCTCTGGGCTTCAGGACCCTCGTCTGTAATGAGGCATGAGAACTGGCCTCGCCCGGGAGCTCATCAGGAAAGCAGAGTCTCAGGCCCCATATAGGACCTGCTGCATCACAATCTGCATTTTAACAAGGTTTTAACAGATGGCTTATGATTGTGCATTAAAATTTAAGAAGCATGGGAATCGCCAGTAGCCGTGGATCCTTAGCTCTAGTTAGAACATCCCTGTCTCATCTGTTTCTGCGCAAGTCTCTTTTTTGGTGTCCGACCCCTTCTCCAAGGTTATAGCACCCTCTCCAACAAATTTCCTTATATCATCCTTGTATGTGACAAACACATTCTGTCTCCTCAGAAAAGGTATATCTATCTTAATTCACTTGCCACTTTTTACTCAGTATAATGTTTGCATTGCTTAAGTTCCTGGAGGGGTAGACCCACCCCTGTGAAATTATTTTGTATCTGCAAAGTCAACTGAAATAGTATAGTACAATGAAGAAAATATAGTGAGAGGAATGCTGAACAACTTTAACTTTTATAGGATATCAGATACTATTCTGGCGGCAAGACCCCCATACTATGTTAGGAGTATTTGAAGGCAAACTCTGTCCACGTGTTTTTGTAAATGTAAGCCCAAAGAAGCTTGAAAATAGTCCACATTTACAAGAATAGTGTTCAACTTTGTTTACCCCTCCACCATTTCAACACATGGATAGATGGAATTTAATTAAGGCTAAGCTCAATCCTAAAGCCTCCTCCTGCAAGAAGAGTTGCTGAATACCCTCAGCACGTTAGATACCCTTCGTGTTTGTTGATATCATGTCTTATGCAACGGTCTGTGTCAGAACATGGAGACTGTATTAAAATCACTACTTATGTGAATTTCAGTGGCATCCTGTACTGTACACACACACACACACACACATGCATCACATGCACCACACTGCTTGAGGTCAGGAGCTGTGTGTTTGTCTTAGTGTTTTTAATCATAATAATGTGTGCCCCTGGTGTGGTAGGTGTACTTAAATTGAAAGAAGAAATGGACAGATGGATATTTGAATGAGCGAGCCCTCCATCAACAAGCATCTTTCTGACCTCAAAGTCTGTGTGTTGCTTTAATGTTTTCATTTCTTGTCCTTCACATTAGGGCAGTCCATGGATACCATGTACATGCAGAAGCACAATTTAGTTGGCATTCTTTCGTGCTGCTGTGCCTTGGTGCCACGGAGGCCACAGGAGCTAGTCATCCGGGAACGTGTGTGCTGAGACACAAGAGGTTTGTGTTCCTTTGGGATTAGCGAAGTTGAAAATTGAAGCAAAGTTTATTTTCTTCTCTCAATCAGTCATGTATTCATTCCACAAACATTTACAGAGAGCCTATATTTTACCAGATGTTTGTCAGGGACTACAGACATTAGAACAAAATATAATACAATGTTTTCACCATGTAATGGTTACTCTGAAAATTACCCTGGATGCATCAAGAGTACAATGTGGTACACACAGTAATGGGTACTTGACTGGAGAGCCTGTCAACACAGAAGATGGCGTTGAAGTGAGGAAAGCCAGGCACTGAGGACAGCTAATCACAGAGCCTGTGCACATCTTGAAAAGGAGGTTTTGATGCAGGCATAAGGATGGAGTAACTGGTAACTATACTAACCTACCCATACCGAGTTCTTATTTTTGACCAAGATAACATGTAAAATGTGTTATTTCATTCAAACTTATAACAATGAGAAAGGAATGTATTACCAGTTTCTCTATGTCACAGTTGAGAATAAAATGATCTCTAAGAAAATAGGAGTTGCACAGCATATGCCTAAGGTGGGACTTCCACTTAGCTACTGTGACCTGGACATCAGAAAAAGAAAAGCAAAGCAAAGAGAAGTTGCCAGCAGGCCCGAAGGCAGACTGCAGTCAGAGGTTAGCTAGCAACTCAGCCCAACAGTGCTCACTCCGACTGAGTGTGGTATGGGAAGTTGAGAGTGAGCCTGGCCAGGTCAGGTGTCTGGTGGAAGATGGGCTAGGGGAGTGTGGATGCACTTTGCTGATGATGGAAGTGACAATTCGCTGCCACACTAGAAAAGAACATGCATGTTTGAGGCAGAGTTACCTATGTTCAAATCTCACTTCTGCCTCCTAAAAACAGTATTTACTTGGGCTTGGTTTACCAAAATAGGGATCATGATAACATTGTACCTGTTTTTTTCTTTTTCCTTTTAAGGACTGGAGGAAAACTTAATACTATCCTTAGGAAGTTCATGTGTCATTTTCTTTCAAACTAAGGATAAAGGTCTCCTAAGTCAGAGTGGGTTTTTTAGTTTTGTTTTGTTATTATTTTTCAAAAAATGAGTAAGTACTTCTCTGAGGCTGAGGAAAGATAGCCTGTGTCTATCTGGAATGCAGGAGCCTCATTCTAGCACTCCTCCTTGTTATCTCGGATTCTCTTTGAAATAGTAAGACACTCCTTTTTCCTCATTAAGTACAGTTTTACCCATGAATTACTCATCACTTTTCCCCACTTGTTTATACTACCTGATTGTCACATTCGTGCTGATGACCGTCCTTCAGGCAAGTTTCCATTGGGCTTAATGTAAGGGTTTCTGGATGTTTTGATGGGGCTAAAGAGTACAGTGACAGAAATCGGGGGAAATGACTTTTGAGGATTTCAGCTTTTCTCTGTAATCCCTGAGAAGAAAACCTGCAGTTAATTGTGAATCTGGCTGCTAAAGGCAAGGGTGCTGCTAAAAATATATATATATATGGAAGTGCTTAAAATGCTTGAGATAACAAATGCGGCATTACCCAAATGAACATTTTTAATTCTACTTCTAATTCTAAAAATGTCCTTTATTGCTTAGGGCAAGATAAGTCTTATGTTCTTTTCTTCAATAATATTTTATCAGGTCAATATAGAGGAAAATAAATTCTAGAATCATAAATTATGTAAAAATTGATGACAAAACACGGTAAGATGTGCAGTGCTGTTTTTGACATATCACATGGGCTAAGAAATAAAATGTTTTAGTCTAGGAGAGGTACATCTGAACAGTTTTCTGCTAGTTAAGTGATCTGACTTTGAATTTTTTAAACAAGTTCTTTGTTGCCAGGGTACTGTGGTTATTTTTTTTAAAAGAGTGATTGCTTTACCACAATGGCAATCAATTTCACCTTTAATTTTAAAGTCTGGACTGAAGGAGAAACAGAAATTCAAATATTATCAAGTTTCTTGAGTTTCTTTCAAACATATACATATACATGAATTTGAACAGTATACAAAATTTAAAGACAGCTGAACTGGAAAATATGTAGAATTAATCAACCAACACAAATAGGTGTTGGGCTACTGTGTTTGCCCCTGTGCAGAGTGGCAATATTTTGATGGCTAATCCTGTATAAACATTTTTGGCAAATGGAATGCATTATCTTTTTTAAATCCCTCTTTGAATTGTTTGTGTTTTCTTTAAAGAATGAACAATATATTATGGATGAGAAAATAAAATGTGTCATTTTTCCTTACTAATCTTTTTTTTTTTTTTTTTTTTTTTAGTGGTACTGGGGACTGAACTCAGGACGTTGAACTCAGGACGTTGTGCTTGCCAGGCAGGCACTTATTACACTAAGCTATATCCCCAGCCCTTTCCTTATTAATCTAACCCCTTTATTTGCTCAATTCCATCCTTCTTCCATTTGGTTATTCTCCTGGACATGCATGCATTCCCCGAACATTTATTAAGCACCTCCCAAGTGCCCTGTCCTATACCAGACATGAGGAACAGAGTGGTGGGCTGGACCTCTCCGAATTCATAGTGTAGTAAGGAGGCCAGAGAAGTGAACTGGAAAAAAAGAACTAAACCAGGTGTTCGGCTACCTGAAAGCATGGGAAGGGTTGGCGGAAGCTTCCAACAGCAAAGCTACTTAACTGGAATCTGGAAAAATTACTGCAGCAGGGAAGGAGATAAAGAGCATCACAGGCAAAGAGAGCAGCGTGGGCCAGGGCAGGTGCAGGGAAGTGGCAATATATTATGGTTGATACATTGTGTCAACTTGGGGAGTCTAAAGGTTTGGCTGAGTGATTCAGCAGGAAGCCAGGGTGCTTACTTTGCATACATCCTGAGCCTGAGAAAGAGGAGGGCATGGAGACTGTGTGAGAGGTACACGCCCACTGGGTGGGGGTTGGATATTTACAAGGTAAGGGAAGGAAAGAGGCTGCTTCCCTGCCATTCCTCTTTTTTGTGCTGGTTGTTTTTGCTGTGCTCTGCTGCCATGAACAGTTTGCCCTCTGCCATGTGCCACTCTGCCTCAGAACCAGCCAAGTATGGACTGAAACCTCCACCAACTGTAAGCTAAATAAACCTTTCCTTCCTTCATTTTGGGTGTTGGGTATTTTGTCTCAGCAACGAGAAAAAAGTAACCAAGACAGAATCCATGCTATATGTTTGGGGAACAGCAAAAAGTTGGCTATGACTAAGAGCAGAAAAGTGGGGTGGAGACTTCCAGTGAACAGAAATAGAAACGACAACAAAAATGGACACCAGAAGCAAAATGAAACAAACAGCTTTCTTGGCAGTCACTGTGACCCCAAACTCTCTGTCCAGGCAACTGGGGTGCAGTGATCCGGGTGGACCTAGATACAGAGGCCAGGGGTCTTTCCTGAAGTTGCACTAGGGTGTGAAAAACCAGAAGTGCCCCTGAATACACAGTGTCTGTGGCTGTGTGGATTAGAAGGCATCATCGTAAGGCCCTGGGTAGACCTGAGGGCAGAAAACATGCAGCCCTGCATAGGAGGATAGTGACGTAGCCACTGTTGAACCCAGGATGGGCCTCTGGACTGCTGACCGGCAGCAGCGTGAGTGCTCAGCCCATCTTGTACTGCTGCCACCACCATATGGTCACCTAGTTAGGGGTCTGTCTCTGTACACAGTGAAGAAAGGGACATAAAAGACCCAGCCCCATGAGAAAACAAAAAGAAAACAAATTAACTTACTCGAGGGTTTCACAGCTCACAATTTGTTGGTGTGTACACTGAAAAATGGATGATGAATCTGAGATCTCCTGAATTTACTGCCCAGCGTCTCAGCCATATGCCATTACTTTTTTATCTACGTCTCCACACCCACACCACCCCCATCTGTCTCAGGGCCCAGAAAAACGCCTGTCACATGGTGGTTACTCATCAAAAGTATATTGAATGAAAGAACGAACACTTGCCGCTGACGGGATGCTATTTATATTCTTCTGTCTTCACCGAGGAGAGGTTCACACTCTGTTCTTTATATGGGCATCGCCTGCAGAACCCCTCTTTCTGCAGGGGAAGCTTTCCTCAGGGACACTCTGCGCATTACCCCATGTTGCCCATCCTCCATCTCCCTCAGTAAATGGTTCACCATGGAAAATAACAGATACCTTTTTTCATCTCATCATTATTTCTCCTGACAAGACTCTTGAAGAAGAAAACAAACTCTTAGCTCTTTAAGGTGGAGACTAGACTTAGACTCTTACCAAAGCCTTTGTCAAAACACTCTGTTGTCAGAATCAGCTGAGCTGCAGGTACTGTTTGACCTAAGATCACAGCAGAGGTGCCTGAGATGAGAAATTGGTTGCGGATGTATACTTTTCCATTCATTCACTCAGCCCACACTCATTGAACAGTTTGACTGGGATTCGGAAAGGTACTGCATCTGCCTCCCTTTGCTTAATGACAGACAGTTTTAATCCAGTGCACTAAGTGCTCTTATCAGGGTGAATCCAGGAAAAAGTGAGACACAGGGGCCCTGATAGGAACTGAGACCTTGATGGTGATTCTCTTGGCAATTTCCCTTCACTGCCCAGGTTTGTGCAGTACATTTTCAGCTTCCTCCAAATTTCCAGAGAACTTTGTATTCTCACCAAAAGCTTTCTCTTCTCTCCCTTTTCTAAGTCAAACTTAAGCAAGTCTGCATTATCCAGAGGTAGCTAGAGCTATGATGTGGAAGTGTTTTATGTTTAACATCTTGTCACTTGCATAACTGATGGAGTCATCTTTTTGTTTCAGAATTTCATGTTTAGGGGTTGAAAAGCTAAATTGATGAACATTACCAGAGAGAAATATTTTTTGAAAAGTAAGTGAAGCTGATGACACATTACTTCACAGCTTAGTGAAATTCAGCAAATCTAATTCTATTATCCTGTCAAAGTTTCACAAAAGGAGACCTGAGCACATATTTTAGATGAATCTTTATAGATTTCAGGAGCCACATCACATCTGCAAAACTCAGATGCATCTGGCTCTGACAGACCATTGTTTTGCTAAGGGGAGTAAATAATCTTACAGTGACTAATTAAGTGAAGTTCTCTTTCGTGACATACTGCCTGCCTCTGTCTCTGGGAAAGATTGTCAGGCAGTAAATGAAAACTATGTTTTCCATTTCAAAGGCTTTCCAAAGGTCACATGCACAGATTTACCCAAGCACACCAACACAGAAGCTTTCCTTTATGAATCACAGAACACAGTCTTGAAATGCAGATTTTGTAAAACATTTAAGGCTGGGTCACTCCTGTGCAAGTTTCTTTTCATGATCAAGTATGAGATATAGTCTAATAAGTGCATCCTGACAAACATGCCAGGAGCAGTTGTTTTAAAGCATTCCACGCAAGCTGATATGCTTGCTAGCGGTCCACAAGCTGACCACCTGGATGGGTTTCATGACGCTGTTAGCAACTGGTATGACTGTACACTTGTGTGGAAGTCACTATTAAGAAGAACGGTTAAAATATAGGAGAAATAGTGATAGAAGGAAAAATTTTAATAGAAACTGCTAGTGTTTTGCTGCTATCAATCATTCATTGGAGGAAAAAATTCTCAATAGAATTTAGAATTTAATGTGCACCGTTTAATATATATATTTATATATAGTCTTACTATGTATATATAGTCTTACTATGTATATTTTATATATAGTGAGGTACACAGATCTCCATGTTGAAGGTGGAACAACTGGCCCAAACTGCTAGGAATATGGAAATATGCCCTCTGGTAGGAAGTAGTAAACAGAGTTCTGAGTTGACCCCTCTCCACCCAAACCCCAAGCCCATGTGTGCTCCTTTCAGGATGCATACAACATCTGGTTTGGAACTTAAGATGAAAACAAGGTTATGGTAACATTAGGAAGTAATGTTTGTAGTTGAATTGTGTCCCCAACACATGTTGAGGTGCAAAACCTCAGTACCTCAAAATGTAACTTTACCTGGAAACAAAGTTGTGGCAGGTATAGGAAGCTCATCGGAGCTAATCCAGGAGGAGAGCGGGCTTTTATTTCCCCATAGCCCATCTCCTTGTAAAAAGAGGAGAAAATCTTGCAGCATAACATGTGAAGACCATGGAGGCAGGGGTGAGGCTGGTGCATCCATAAACCGAGGAAGGTCAAGGCTCACCAGTCATTACCACTGACCAGGAGATGAGGACACTTCAGACTGTTCCTCTGGAACTTCAGAAGGAGCCAAGCCTCCTGAGACTGAAGCTTCAGTCACCCAGAACTGTGAGAAAATATATTCCTGTTACTTATAGCTGTTTAATTCCTAGAACTCTGTTATGGAGTCTGCAGGAAGCTGAGGGATGACAGAGCTTTATAGAGCCCAGGAAAACGGCCTGAGACTGGAGATGAGGGTGTCTCCCTCCATGACAGTAACAGTGAAGTGTTTCGTTTTCTTCATCTTTTAGGATATTACAGAACATGCACACCTAACCCAGTATGAGACTTGAATGATTTTTGTTGGTGCCTCTGAGAAAATAGTATACGATCAGCTAAAGCAGTGGTGACATTTTTTACTAGTTTATAATGCAACAAAAGACACTAGGAGAAGCAACGATGCTTACGTGAAGTTTCTCTTGTAAGTGCTATAGGCAGCTGCTCCTACAAAAACTCACAGCCTAATTAGAGCAGAAGTCAAGAATAAGTTGCAAGTAGTTGAGGTCAGACACAACTCATTCAGGTAGGTGGCTGTCATCAGATATAGTCAAACCAGGGGGATCATACTTTGAGGGATGGGACCAACACCCGGAGACTAAACACTGAAGGAATAACTAAAAGCTAGATCTAAAAAAAAAAAAAATTCTAACAGGTGTCAAGGAATACACCTGCTAGAATATAAGGACAGTCTGAGGGCTTTGTCTTCAGCCTTCCTCCTCAACTGGCTCATTCTTTAGCCTGGAGATCATCAGGTGCTGAAAGGACCACACTTAGCCATCTCCACTCAGTGAACCGTGGGGCCAGTTTCCCGTTCCTTCTTCCACTGAGATGCCGGTATCTGACTCAGCAGGAGGAGCTCCCACCTGTGGAAAATGTGGGTGGAGAGCATTACACCACTGGCTGTAGGAGGCCTACTGTAGGAGAAGGAAAGGTAGCCCGCTTGCTGGTAAAGCCATCTTCTGTGGATCTTTGAACTACAACTGGGTCAAGACTATGGGTCTGAAGGCCAGATCATCCATATATTAATGGATACTAACATTGTTATCTTAATTTTTTAAATCTAGCTATTTTTGTTCTGAAATTTCATAAACTAGAAAACACATTGACTGATGTTAAGGACCAGTTAGTTGGTACTACTGTCCACTCCTCTTTTCATGGGATGAGGAAGGATTTTCTGATTTCCAGACATCTTGTTGAATGCTGAAAATAAAGCCAAATACAAGCCATGATCTCCGACTTAAAACAATAATCCAGTCAAAAAGTCACAATCAGATCTACACAAGATGATGCGTTCAGCATGGTAATAAAGACAGCAAGGGCTTCTACTGTCTGGCTTATGTGTGAAGGGGATGGAGAATATTTTACTTCTCCAGGGCAGGAAGTAACTGGTGATGAGACTAGAAAAGTAGACCCAGATCTGCTAGTGCAGAACTAGGTCAGGGGTTCTCCTGTGAGCTTTGGGACCTCAGCGGCAGGTGGAAGATCAACCTTGTTTTATAGGCAGATCATGTGCATAATTTTTCTAAGAATGGCCTGGAGAGGGGCAGTGGGTGCTGGTGGCAGAAGCCATCAGTCATAATATTGTCTGAATAAGGTTTTAGCTAGTCTTGCTATGTTTAAAAGGGAATAATGAGTCTTGGAAAGTATTACAACTGAGAACCTAGTATCTGCTTCCTGTTTAAAGATGGTATCTCAATGTCCCTAATCACCAACTCAAACATTTTATTTCTCCAGGAGTACTTAATGGATAGACCTTTATACAGCCCTGCTTTTTCTCCAACTCTTATCATGACAAGTTAAGGTGGCTTACTGCTAAAGCTGTCCAGTGTCAGAATACTCTGCATAGATAAGATGTTCTCTATTGTCAATTCCTCAAAATTACCAGCAACTGTTCAGCACACAATAGACAATATTTTCTCAAGAAATCCTTCCACTGTCAGGCTCTCCAGCTGTGACAGAAATCTAAAAGAAATATTTACAGCATGTGTTCCCACGAGCAGAATTACAAGGAAACATTGATGACATTTCAAAACAAAAGCGCCATTGTCTGCAGCCGTTAGTGGGGATTATTGACAACTGGGCCCTATTTTGGCAGCCACTACTCATTATGTGTCACAGGACTCATTCTCAACACCTTGTGGGCACTTTGTGTCCAATATATCTGTAGGGGTAATTCTTTTAAAGAAGGTTAATAACATTAATCCCATTTTACAGATGGGAATAAAAGACAATTGGTTTATCATATTTTTTTGGGTCAGGTAGTAAGTCAATGCCTCATTAACATTCATTAGAATTTTTTCTTTATCCAATTTCAAATTCTGCTCCTTCCCCAAGGCACTTAATTAGCATCAAGCATTTTCTGGCATTCATTCCTTACTGAATGTGACAATTGATCTCATATACAGCAATGGCATTGAGCCATGGATCAACACGAGGATCCTCCACAGGAAGTGGTTATTAGGTGTGTAAGTTAGGGTTCACTAGAGGAACATATTTAGTATAAAATATATATGTAGTGAGAGAGAGACAGAGAGAAAGAGACAAAGACCCAGAGAGAAGTAGGTTCTCTCTCTCTCATTACTAAGTAGGCTCCCAGTGCCCTGGAAAGTTGGAGGAGCCAATCGAAAGTCAAAGGTTTGTAGCTTACTGCAGAGTTGAGTGCCATTCTGTGTCTATTATGGTTGATATATTGTGTCAACTTGGGGAGTCTAGAGTTTTGGCTGAGTGACTCAGCAGGAAGCCAGGCTGCTTACTTTGTATTCATCCTGAGGCTGTGCAAGAGGAGAGCATGGAGATTGTGTGAGAGCTACACATTCCTTGGGTGGGGGTAGGTGGTTTACAATGTAAAGGAAGAGAAGAGGCTGCTTGCAGCCATTCCTCCCTTTTGCTGTGGTTGCTTTTGCTGTGTTCTGCCACCATGAACGTTTGCCCTCTGCCATGTGCCACTCCGCCTCAGAACCAGCCAAGCATGGAATGAAACCTCCACAAATTGTAAGCTAAATAAACCTTTCCTTCCTTCATTTTGGGCGTTGGGTATTTTGTCTCAGCAGCGAGAGAAAAGTAACTGAGACAATGTCAGAAAGGGAGGTCTGCATTGGAAGGCTGAAGGGTTTTCCCCAGAAGCTTAAAGGAACCAGATGTGAATGTTCAAAGGCAATGGCAAAGACTGGGGCTCCTCCAAAGAAGCAAAGGGTAGGATTTCCTTCTCCTTTGCCTTTTTATTCCACCCCTGCTACAATCCTATTGGTTGATATCATCCATGTCCATCCAGGGTAGATCTTCCCTCATCAGTGTGAAACCAATGTGTGAATTAGCACAGACACACTTGGAACTATGTTCCACTAATGTGGTAGGTATTTCATAATTCATTCAAGGTAATACACCACAACTGCTATCACTGTGGATCAACTGGGCTAGCCTGTAGAAAGTAGTTTAGAGGTAATCATTCATAACAATAGTTAGGAAAAATTATGGACAATTCTATATGTGTAGGCCCTGTGGTGAGCATTATGTATGATCTCCTAAGGACAACTCACAGTGGCAAACTCAATAGGCCTCATTTCTTTTAAATACAAATTTGAAGGGAAAAAAAAATAACAAAATAACAACAATGAAGACAAAAACAAAACAACACAAAAACAATAAAAACCATACAGGATTTCAAAACAAGATGATAGGAAATATAAAAGAACAACTGGGGTAAGGGAAAAGAGAAAAAAAGAAAGAAGGAAGGAAAAATATGCATACACATACACAAGGTAGCTAATTTTACTACTAATTTCTATTGGTTTATTAGAGGAACAGTTAATGTATTTGATCAGTCTTGATCAAATGCCTATATTTGTTATCTGAGTAAACACTTTGAAGATAACAATATGTAATATATCAACCATTGTTAATTTCCTATCACCTCATTTCAAAGTTAAGTAAACAGGCTTATTACCAGTTCATGAAGGAATCCAGCTATAACAGCAAGCAGGAAAGGATTGACAACCAGATCATCTAAGGGCAGAGTTCATGGTCTCAGTCCTAAAGCCAGTGGTTCTCAAATTTTGAAGTCATCCAAATCACATGGAAACCCTCTTAAAGCACTAGTTGCTGGCCACACACCCAGAGCCTGACTTGGTAGGTGTGCTGTCAATTGGGACGTCTGCACTTCTAGTGAGCTTCTAGGAGATGCTGAGGTTGATTCACGGACCACACCTGGAGAGCCGTTGCCCAGGCAATTGTGTATTAGTATAATCATCTTTGACTAATGGGCACAGCTTTAGAGCAATTGGGGATCTGGACTTTGAGGAGAAGAATCGTGCAGCTCTGTTTATGGTACTAAAGGTCACATGGCAGACCAGGAAGTGCTGAACAAGTGGAACTAAAGAGATGATAATTGATCTTGGGAAATACTGGTCCAGCAGAGTAGCTGGAAAGTCTGCTGACTCCGATAAACAGTACAGTCAGGTGTGACAGTCTCCTTCTAGGTCTGGGTAGCTGGAAGAATTATTAGCACATTTATAGAAACTGAGAGGAATTCTACCTTCTTGTGTATCTCCATTTCTTCTCACAGAGCCTCCCACCATTCACTCCCTTTATTTATTGTTGATTTACTGGATTCCTACAGCCTTTTCCTTCATCCTTTCTGATAAAGACTAATATATCTAATGGGAAACTAGAGACTCTTGCTTTTTCTTTGGGAGGATACTGATCTTACCTTCAGAATCTCTGATGCTCCCACTGCCCCTAAAAACACCTTCTTGTTAGACCCTGCTGCCCACATAGCTTTCTCTGCTCAGGGATCTTGGGGGATGTAAGTACTCCTGACTAAGTTTCTGGTTTCTGTGTTTTACCTGAACTCTATCCCAGGAACATATTGTCGATGACACAGGTATCATCTTCCAACATAACCAGGTTTTAAAATTATATCTGTATTTTAAGTTTAAAATTATTGTATTAGTGTTTTGGATTTACACATTGCTTTATATAATTTTACCATATGTAAAGATAGATTTTAACAACATTATTTAGAAGACGCATCTCTTGATGAGTATGCAGTCTTCAGTGTTAAACTAATTGTAAGGCTGGGTGTGGTGGTGCATTCCTGTAATCCGAGCACTAGGGAGGCTGAGGCAGGAGCATTGTTGTGAGTTCGAGACCAGCCTGGCCTACAAAGTGAGCTCAAGTCCGGCTTGAACTGCATAGTGAGACCCTGTTTCAAAAAGACAAAAATAAATAAATAAATAAAATCTAATTGTATGTACAATTTTTAAGGTCTTTGAATCATTTTCTTAATAATAGGAAAGCTAGAGTAATAGGTCAGAAAACTCCTAAGAATCTCTTTACAAAGTAAAGATTTGTAAAATAATCCTATACAAAGTCTCTTTAAAAGAAAATTTGATTTTGCACATGGAATTTTCCTAATGGGAAGTTTCTATAATGAGAATTTGTCATGGCTTGGCTAAGTTAATCCAGAAGTTAATGTTTACATTGCTAATCATTTTATCTTAAAATATGAAATGTTTGTGTATGCTTTGATTAAAAATGACTTCATTTTTTAAAATAATAAAGAACTAGAATCTTTAATGGACAACTTGAAATGCATAACCCTTAAATATAGAATTTAAGTGATCCTGCTTCCTACTTTTCTGAAACTTTGAGGCTACCTTTTCTCATTGCCACTAACTTCCACTGTTTCTCTATTTTTTTCTATAATTCAGGAATCTTCATCTCTTTACCTTTACACAGAGAAGTATTCTCCTTTATCACAGAAAGGGTTATATTTGCTTCCTTAAGGTATCCACCCATCCATCCACCCACCCATCCATCCATCCATCCATCCATCCATCCATCCATCCATCCATCCACCCATGTCTTTATCATCTTCTCCACCTTCTGCTCTTCCTATGATTTTCATCTTCTCTTTGACCTTCTCTCTCTCTCCTTTCCTCTGGCACTGAAACTTAGGTTTCATGACCTCAAGTCATGAAAAAAATGCATTTCTCTTTGAATAACAACTTCGTTATTCCGCTTCTATTTTAAGACATTAGTTTCAGAGAAAACGAGAAAGAAATGGAGGCATGGAGTGTATTATCAAGTACGTGAGTCTTGCTTCACTTGGCCACAATACAGCAGGCATTCCTGTCTGAGTTGTAACCTGTCTGTGCAGCTGGAGTTAGGGTATGTGGAGGCAGGCTAATAGCATGCAGAGAAGTCCCTCGCTAAACTCATACTGGACATTCCAAGTGGAGCTGATCCACTTTGGAGTAGTTTACTTGGTGCTTTAATCTGTTCAGTGGTGGATGGAAGTAAAGAGAAGGTTGAACAGTCTCTAGGAGTCCAGTAGCAGTGTTCAGTGCTATCATCAGAAGCATAAACCTGGGCTCTCTGCTTTCTGCCTCCCCTGCTTGGACAAACTGTCCTGACAGATATCTCCACTTGGGTTCCAGTTCAGCCCTGAGCTCCAGTGGCAGACATTGTTAGTAATGTCTTTTCCCCATCACTCAAAGGGTTTGCAGAGGAGAAATTAGAGTGTGCATTTAGCTTAATGGCTAGGAGTGTACTATCATAGTCTGACCGACCGGATCACATCCTGACACTGCCTTTTCATTTTGCTAAGCTAACTTACCCTTTCTGTTCACTTCCTCTTCTATAAAATGAAACCTAGAAGAGGAAAACAGTACTTTCTCCCTAGTTATCATAAGGATTAATTGCATCCATGTCATTCACTTAAAACAATATCTGGCATACAGTTACTGGTCAATACACAATAGCTACATTCTAGTAAAGTAAATCCTTACCTTGTTGCGTACATACATATATTATGTGTATGTGTGTGTACCTATGTGTACATCCTAAATTAAATGTTTCCACTTCCATAAATCTATTTTCATTTCCTTTCTTCCTTCTTATGTCAACCAAATGATTAATAAAAACTCACTGCATTTCAGACACAGGCACAGAGCAATCAGCAAGATGGACCTAGTCCCTGTCCTCAGAGTTGGTGAACAGGACATTTCAGCAAGCATGATAAATTTTATGATAAGAGAGGCAGAGACTCTGATGAATGAATATAGGATGAATAAATGGATGAGTGAATATTTCTAGCTATTTCTACTTAAATGTTAAGTGTTTTGATCCCTGAGAGTAAGGTGGAATTTCTCTAAAACCTATCCTAGTCTATTCATAATGTCATTTCTGCTATAAAACATAACTTCTGCAAAGCCCAATGTAATTCTGGGTCTATATCCAACTGTTGTTAATCTTCTAAGCAGGTAGCTGAAGCCCAGATAGAGCAACAGAAATCCAAACAAGGGAGATGTGTATATCAAATCCCTCAAGTGACTGCTGCTAGGACATGATTATCACAGGCTTTATTTCCTACCCACCTCACTTTTCCAAAGCCCCATGCTGAGATTCGCTGGCCTGGTGTTGTTCATTTGTAAAAAATGTACTTCAGCCTTTACTGGAAACTCAATAAAGCAGATGAGGTATTCAGGCCCATAGTGAATAAGGACCAGGCACAAAGAGAAGGCTGTGGACTCAGGAGTTCACAGAGAAACATTTAGGGCAGTTCTGCTGTGGGAGCTGTAGCTTGCACTTGCTAAGAGCCATATTCGAAAGCATGTAGCAGCTGCAAACGTGCATAAATAAAGGAAGCAGAGGTGAGTGCCTAGCGTTCCTAGGGGAACCTGCAGCAGCTCAGATTATCCAGTCCCCAGATACTATTTCCTCTCAGCTCAGGGTCTCACATAAGAAGGCAGACCAAGAGGCACACTTCCAGAATGGAGCTTGGGGGCTATTTGTAGTAGAAATTATATGATCAGTTTCTCCCTACGCAATATAGCAAGCTGGAGCCGGAGAGTTTTTACATTTTTTAAAACATGAAAAAAAGGGAATTTGTCTTTTTTCCCATATATTCCAAAAAGTGGTTACTGTTTTTGGTATCTAAAATGTGTCTGTGTGTGTGTGCATGTGTGTGTGTGCGTGAGTGTGTACATGTGTGTAACATGCAAGGAAGCAATCCCAGGTAATGTTATTCTGATTGGAATATTGATCATGTAACTCGAATGTAGATTAAAGTTAATGTTTCTCTTAGGTTCAAAATTTGTTGTCTTTTTACCTTAGCCCCAGGCTTGCATGGAAACTTTGTATAGGGAACTGAAGATTAGACTGTGAACACAGAAAAACCAACACTGTGTGATCCAAACTTCCAATGGGTTCTTGACCAGAAGCCTAAATTCTAAGCCAATTGCCCACTGGAAACTGAAATTCCAAATTACTAATGAGAGGGAAGAATATAATGTATTCAGTGCAGTACATCACACAGTTCTCTGCAGTGTGGCGACACCACTGAGCGATAAAACAGTAAACCTGGTGTGGTTCCTGCCTGATCTTCCTATTTCCTCTTAAGAGCCAGATGCCCTCAGCAAGTTGCCTGACCTACTTGACCTTCAGTTTCCTCCTGGAGATAAAAAAACTACCTCCAACCCTACATGTTTTGGGGAAGATTAAATACCGAATTACATGTGAAATAAATGTTATGCTTTGTGGTTTAAAAATTGCTTTTATAGACATCATCCCAGTTGATATTTTTGTGATGCTTATGCAGGTGCAAAGCCTTGTATTGTATCATCAATATGTGGGTGTGATATTTGTGGGCTTTTTATATTGTGTAAGCACGTGTCTAGGAGAACAGGGCAGTTATACCAAACCACAATTCCCAAGGCTTGGCTGCATGTGTAATTCTTGCTTTTATGCATCAGAGAAGTGTGGACTTTGACAACAAGAAACCTGAGGCCAGCCATTGGCAGGGAGTTTTGGTGGCAGCGTCAAAGAGGCTCTAGTGAATTTGTCTATGTGAGGTTACACGTCTTTAACACACTAAGCACCTGTGTGGGGACTGCAAACAAAAGTATTTGGAAAAGGCGGTTGGGTCTTCTGAGAGGCTGAACTCTGCCCCATTGTGCTGGTGAAGCAGACAGTCAGAGCTGCCACTGGGGCCAGAGGGAAGGGCCCTGGACTTGCCTCTTCCTGGCAAGGTGCAGCCCTCTGACCCCAACACTGTATGGACTGCAGGGCTTCTCTGAAGTCCCACTGCTTGTGGCTAGGACTCCATAGGGCCAGCTAGTATGTGACTGTCGGAAGTCCATACAACCCTTTCTTATTCAAAAATTGGTAGGAAAATGCTTTTTGCAAAAGCTTCCATGATTAATCTTCTAATATGAAAATCCTGAAAGATTTTTCATCTCAGCTCTGAGATTTGGAGCACTCTTTGTTTATTGAGCAAATATATATCTGGGGCATCCACTTCCGGGCTCTGCAGATACAGCAGCAAGTAAAACAAAATGATCGCTCTTCTTGTGGAACTTTTATTCTAATATGGCATGGCAGTGACATAATTTTTTAAAATAAATTATCAGGGCTGGGGAGGTAACTCAGTGCTGGAATGCTTGCCAAGCAAGCACAAGCAAGACCTGGTTTTGATATGCAGTGCTGCTAAAATATATATATATGTATATATATACATATATAGAGAGATGATACATACATACATACATACATTGCTACATATATATAGATTACAATACGATGTGATATAATATATTAAAACATGGGTTGGGGTTAGACAATACAGAACAGGAGAAAAAGATATGGTTTGCACTTGAAATAAGATGATCCAGAAGGCCTCACTCAGAAGACAGCATTTGAGCAAAGATGTGAACAAGAGAACCACAGGCCTCTGGGGAACAGCGGCTCAGGCTGCAGGAACAGCAGTGCAGATTCCCTGAGGCTGAATCATGCCTGTAGAGTCAGAGAATATACCTAAGACCAAGACAGAGGAAGGGGGTCACAGGGAGAGGAGGTGAAGTGGAGAACGAGGAGAGCCCCGCCACGAAGGGGGTGGGGTAATCACAGGGCTTGGGGGCCCCAAGCCTGACAGGGTTGCCACTGCACATGTGACTTGATTAGGCTCCTGTTTAGAAGGATCCCAAGTCTGTGCTTTGGGACAGAATGAGCTAAACACTAAAGGAGGCAAACACATAAAGAAATCATGATAAAACAATGTGATTAAAAAAATGCAAAAGAGGATCCGGGGAAGATGGCGGCCAGGTGAGCAGCAAGGGAGCGAACCTCCTTAATAAACACCACCAGCTCGAGACAGACTTGGCGAGCGTGAATGCCGGGACCTCGGCTGGGAAGTTTAAACTGGGCGTATTTCTCTGAGATGCCGGGGGAGATGTGGTAGGGCGGACCAGGCTGCCGGGGCGAGACGTGGGAAAGTC